>VMKM01001266.1:108897-161210 GCA_008360985.2 Macquaria ambigua | reverse complement strand
TTGAGGCTTGTTTTCCACCTCAGACATGATAAATTGTTATCTGTGTGTGTGTGTGTGTGTGTGTGTGTGTGTGTGTGTGACCTGCATGGAATACAAATTTGAGCCATAACGAGTGTCTCACCCGGAAAGAATTTCATTAGTTTAGAGTTTTAGTTTCTCATGTTTGAGAGGTGTTTTCCACCCTCACAAGAAAATGAAAAATGAAAAACAAAACTTCAGGCTATATTAGTGCTGGCTATCTAAAAGCCATGCTTGAACCCTGCTGAGGTAATCATTCCTTTAACAGGATGTGGCTGCAGCCTCCCCTCAAATCCAGCGTGCACTGGAGCCAGACGGGTCAGGCCTCTGAAGGCAAGTCCAAGTCCCTGACTGCTGAAGACGTGCTTCACTTGCCTCCACCAGCTGCATCTGCCACAATCCTCTATCACTCCCTCTGTCTCTTCTAACTCCATCCACTCCCCCACCACCCCTGTGCTGCTGAAGCTGCCACATGCACTCTGTGTGCGTGAGTGCAGCCCTTTTTGACAGGGCGACTGTGGCAATGCTGCCCCCAAGTCGAGCTGAACACCCCTCGGGCGTCAGTTACTCCAGCGCCACATAGGCTACAGCAGCGCACAGGGCACCCAATGAGACAGTGAGACAAGATCACGCCTCCGCCACCCTCCCTCCCTCCCTTCATCCCTCCCTCCCTCCCTCCCTCCCTCCATCCCTCCATCCCTCCCTCCCTCTCTCCCTCTGCCTCTACTCGCCACCAAGCATGCTTCTCTTTGCGACACAGGAACACCACATGCATTATTAAAGACACTTTTCCTAAAAGCTGCTAGCACATTATTCTGCAGCCACGGTGACATGTCTTGATACTCAGAATGTCCACTTTAGCTTTAAAGAATGTGCTCACCCAGGTAGCTCTCCTCATGCTGGAAATATAAGCAGGAATAGCCACATGGTTTAAAGCGGCAGCTGCTAACACACAGAAGATGACTCATTATTACCTTTCATTATTTCACAGGATGAGTAAAAAAATATGAAACAGACTGCAATCACAATTACTAAGACCATAAAAGTGGGAGTTGCAACTTGAAATCTAATTATGAAACTTCAAATACACAGTATGTAGCCTTAGCCCTGAAGCCAGGGGCAATAATGTTTTATAATAATAGGTATGAGCACGTCCTTAAAAAATAATTGTTAGGTATTATCCAATACAAGGCCAAGGTAAACGCATGTGCTTATTGCAGATTAGAACTATTATATGCATGCACAGCCACAGACTTGTGTCAAAATATCTGCCTTAAGTCAAACACACTGGGCTAAAAAGCACAAAGAAGCATTGGAATCGAGGTAGGTTTGAATTAAATGAGAAGCTAATGCATGTGTGGAGAGTGAAGCAATATTGAGAGCATGTACCAAAACAAATCTAACTGTAATAGGCTGCTCGTGGAATGACGTATTAAAGGTAGGCCAATTGGCTGCAGCATGACACAAACGTAATTATGCGTGATAGATAGCATAGGCAGCGATGAGGTAATACGTTCCACAAGGGGGCGCCTCCAAAAAATGGCCTGAAGAAAGTGTGTTAAGTTTTGGATGCATTCAAGGTCGCCTGATTTGTGAATATTAATATGTCTTCCTTCGTGGTTCAGAAAGTCTTAAAAGTTGTTTATGCAGTTTAGAAGGAAAAGACCCACAACTGTCTGACCCCTCCTCATCTGTTCATTACAGGAGGTAAAATAATGCAGCCAGGCCAGAGCCAAGTAACTTCCAACGATAATAAGCAGCTACTTTAACGCCTCAACACACAAAAAGTAAATTTTACAAGCAAAAGGAAAAACTTACATTTCTTGAATGCCCCTCTAGTACGGGGTACTCCCTGTCCCCCTGCTCTTTAACGCCGTTCAACAAGTTCGGAGCAGCAGAATGAACAAGAATGAAGAATGAAGCTCTTTAAGATGCGCTCCTTAACGGGAATGTGATGAGTACGCACGTCAGTCTCCGAGGAATCGCTGCGCGCACCATCTCTCACTCTTGTTTGGCGACCGAGGAGGAGGGGGAGAAAACGATCAAGAGGAGGATTTTCCTGCCACTTCAAAACAAATGACTGATCACCGTCCTGAGGGCTCGGTCAGCACCGTGCCTGGTGTAAACGGGAGGGTTTCTGAGCAGGAGCTCCGGTGCCAAAGTGTCCATCATCCTCTCTCCAAGTGTCATTCCATCACGGCGTCAATCTGCAGCACGGTGGGGAAAAAAACACTACTGCAAAAGAAACTTTGACCTGCTGGCGTGCGTCCCTCCTGTTTGTGCCCTGTTTATAATTCCAAAGACTCCTGCGTGCGGATCTCTGCGCGAATCTCGTCCCCACTCTCTTTCTCCTCTCTCTCCTTCTCCCTGGCTCTGAGTAGGTTTCAGCCACTCAACAGGGACATGGATCACACCAATTAGACTCGGCTGCTGAGAATATCCGCTCGCATCAACGCATCTTCTCCTGGACGTTTCCCCGGCACGGCGCAGTACCGACCGCCCAGACGGAGATGACGGGGGAGATAATGCGCTCCGAGGCTCTATTAGATGAGACGCACACTCAGCTTGTTTCCCCCCACGCACACCTATGGTTTCTCTCCCCACCCCTCCAGCCTGTCTCCACCTCGCCGTCAACCCCCCCACCCACACACATCCACACGCGCGCACCATCCTCTTTTGGGACCCGTTAGAAACTCAGGAGGGAGAAGGATCGCCTGTAGTTGAACCTCTTTTGGTGGAGTTCACCCGACTCGCCTAATGGCGTTAAATTATCCAACAAATGCGGGCGTTAATAGTCTCAAAGGAATGATTGCATCCGGGTAGAATGGAAGGAGGAAAATCTTCGACTCCCACTTGATTATTACTGGGCAGCCAACCAACAATGTGTAGAAAAATCTAAGATATTTGAAGAAAAGTGTTAATGCATTTGTTTCTGTCCCCTCAGATGCCCACTCCGTTCTGAACGAGTTGAAATGCCACATCCAAGTGCTAATCGTTATATGTAGCTTATAAAGTAAATATCATACTTGAATTATTGGTAATAATTCAGAATGGTGCGTAATTGTTCCATAAAGTGATTTAACTCTATCTCCTGGGTTTAGGTAGTTTCACTATCCTTGCCTCGTTCAGTAAGTAGTTTAAACTCCAAATAGGTGTAAATGGAAGAAGTCGTCTGAAAATAATTCCAATAGGAAGAAGGCGTCCCTCCAGTGCGAAGGCGTCAGTGAAGGTACGATTGTAAAATATAAGAGTTCAACTGTCCGCGGATAATTGGACAATAAATAAGTAAATACAGGAGAAAGGGGTCTTTCATTAATTTTAATTTCACATCTAAACTCTCAGATCTGCTGTTTGAAACCCGCGTGTCTTCCCAGGATATATTGGATGGCTTGAAATAATTTCTGCTTCATTTGTACCCAACAATAAAATTGCTAACGAGTACAGATGAAATGATTTTTTTATCAAGCCCGGAGAGTGCACCGTCTTCTCGCACCTTTAGTGATTAACACGTAGAGTGAGAGGAGGGTGAGGGAGGGTGTTAGAAGAAGTCAGGTTATGACACTTGGCGCGCAGGTTAACCTCGCAGCAGATTGACACAAGCCTCTGCACAGATGAATGTGTCGATGCTTACAATGCAGCCTCCAAAGGCCCACAGAGGCCCTAATCACCCCCGCACATATCAATCTAACCTGTGCTGGTGATTGTAACATTCACTGGTATCAAAGAAAGAAAGAGTGAAGGAAAGCCGGACCTCACAGAAAACGTGCGCCAAAGAAGTCTTCTTTTTACCAGACAAAGATTGGTTTTACAAGATGAAATAAAGGTAAAAGACGAATGGTTCTCCAGCGTGACAGAAAAATTTAAATTGGATGACAAGAGCGCTGGCTCAGTGTTATTTACAAATGACAAGGAATCATGTGTGTTATTATCTGCACAGAGCATGACTGATTCATTTCAGCAGACTTATAGATGTGATCATGTGGAAATTCAGTGCCCATACCGCCTTGGTTCTGTGCGCTCACAGCGCGTCCATGTGTCCTTAACAGCCTCATACAGGTGAGTTATGCCCAAAATTGTAAGAACAAAGCATGTTTCCTCTGTAAAACAAAACAGCTCTTTCCTTTACAGTGACCACAACATTTAAGCGACACCTGGTTTCTTTTTGGTTATCGCACCAAAACGTGTCTCTTGTGTTAATTAGTACATTCCCACGCATGGAAAAGGCAGGGTACTGAATGAAAGCAGACAAAGATAATCTTACTTTCTCTAATCACGACACACAATTTGGCCACCCACTCGGTGCGCGTCGTAGCGAAGCTTCAAAAGTTTACGCGCCCGGGCATTCGGTTGGAGATTAATGAAATCAAAAGAAATCAGCCTCTCACCTTGGTCTTCAGCGCTTCATACCGTCGAGGACAGCCGGTCATGTAGCCTGTTGCAGCCAAATAAATCCGCTTTAAAACGGGACATTTTAGCGCGGCGCAGGAACGGGAGACTCGCCGTAGAAGCGACCAGCTTGTCTCCGCCGCTCCCGGGGAATGGAGGAGAGCTCCCGGTACCAGCGCGACGTCACTTAGAGCCGGGCACACAGGTGGAGAAAATCCTCCCAGCCAAATGTAAAGATTTTTAAAAAAAAAGTTGGTTCAAATGAAGCGGCTGATAAAAATAAGATTCCAAGTGGCTCCTTAGAAAGCGCCTCAGAGACAGCAGAGAGTGACCAGACTCACTGCGCTCAGACACAATGAGGCGGCGAGTCTCTGACAACTGACTTTCACCTGAAGTTTATTTCTCTGCTGAAGCCTGTGAGCCGCAGCTGAGTGCAACCGTGAACAGAAACATCTTACACTGGAGCAATCAGCTTATTTTTTAAATTGTAGGGTTTGGGATTTATTTTTATTTTTTTAAGTTGAATGCTTACCTCTCACAAACATTTTATTGTGAAAAGTCACTGAGATCACAGGGAAATCTGATCATCAGCAGTAGCATTAGTTGCAGGAATTTGTGGGAAATCTACTGGAATGCTTTATGGCATGAAGGGAAATTGCTTTATTGCACAAAACAGTAGGAAAGATAAAGCATTCAGGGAAGACCGGTGGTAAAATAACTTCCAAATGATGTAAAACCACCTCCCTGGGACACAGAAAGCAAAGGGGGGGGGGGGATGTGTGCACTCACATTGATCATAGTCTTGTTGTTTAGAGTCATTGTTCAAATATAACAATTGATTTGACAATAATATAGCCATGTTTAAAACTACTGCGCAAAGCACTTTAAAAAGTTACATGAAGAAATGACTTTCATTGACGTCTATCTGCGACAAAGGAACTGGAACATTGGCAGAGCTCTGGCACAGTGTACAGTAGCCTGTAGTGGACAAAATATTACCACAATGGAGGGTTTAAGCCAGAAAATCAGTGGAGAAATCCAACAGAAACTTGCAGTGAAGAGGCCATGTACCTAATATTGTTTGCTTTTTTAAAATAGAAAAGCCAGTTGCTCACTACTTGTCCCCATTTTTGAGCAGTTACAGCTGAGAGGGTGGCAGCATATGAGTCAGTACGTAAGCTTTGAAAGCCAAACTGAGTTGAGTCACTGGCATCGATCAACAAACCCAACCAGACCTCGCAGATATAAAGTGCAGGAACACTGCCCCATTGGTTTATGGTGCAGTTCAGATCTTAGCTAACTCCTCTTTAACTTTATTTGTGACACGGTGGAAAGGTTAAGGATACAGTGCCGAGTCTATCTCAGCTGTGGAGACAGCTCTTCACGCAGCTGCCTCTCTCTTTCTCCCTCCTCTGTGAGCCCAAGGGCAACTTGCCTGACATGAGCCTCTTTTTCTAATTCACTCAGCAACAAGAAAGAGGAGTGCACAGTGGAAAGCTACCAAAGAGCACATTTAATTCCCACTTATTGACTCAATACAATGCCACCGTATAATATGTTCACTCACAATACAGTTCTGAAGCTCATCTTCAGACTGTTAAGCTCTTTTTCTGTCTTTTCTTCAGGGCCTAAAAATCACTAAGCTCAGGCGGACTGGGTTTGCACAGCGACTCTGTAAATGAAGCCAGGCACAGGATAAGGTACTTTAACACCGATAGATATCTCGTGTATATTAACACGTCATAGTGGGACTGTGTCAAACAAGATGTGCTAGAGGTCAGCAAGGAGAATGAAAGGAGTATGTGTTTGAATGTGGAGGATTACAGATACATACACGCAAAGACACACAACAAGACCATGTGTCTTCAAATCCATCAGTGGGTGGCTCTTTACTTGAGAGACCAATAATCATGTGGCCCCATGTTCCAATATCCCACCTCCCACCCTTGTGTGTTGTTAAGTTTCTTTTTTTTTCATTCTTGTCATACTGCATGATGGTTATTAGAAAATTGATGGGTAAAGCTGTTTTTGCACATCCCTGTCAGGCAGACGCCAGGCGCAGAGGTATTGGATTTTTACGCCTGTTCAATGGAGGGTAATGTTGCCTTCATCCGGAGGAGTGTGTTTGTTAGTGTGTGTGTGTGTGTGTGGGTGGGGTGGGGTGGGGGGTTAAGCTTGTGCTCCATACACTAGTATGTGGTAAAATGAGCTATCCTTTAAGTGTAAAAGTACCAATACAACAATGTGAAAAATGGGAAAATACTAAAATCTTTACGTAAGTAAAAGTACGAAAGTGTTAATAGGAAAATGTACTTATACATTATGCAGTATTATTACTGATGCATATATATGATAGGGCAATATGATGATTTATACCATGACAAGATGATTTTGCCATACTGTTTACACTGAAGTATTTATGCAATTCATATTTCTGCTTGTATTAGACCATTGCAAGCAATGTTGCAAATGACTGAGTAGGACTGCATCATGGCAATACTTAGGTTTAGGAAGTAACTGACACTCCCATCTGGTTATTGTATCTATAATGTGATCTCAACTGAAAGATTCACTACATCATGATATATTGTCAATATAATGATATATTTTATCCATAAAGCGCTCCCCTGCTGATGCATAAATGTGTAAGACGCAGTTTAATGTTATAGCTGGTCAAGTTGAAGCTAATTTTATCTACTTATCTACTAACGTTTTTGAGGTAGTTTAATCTATAAAATGTCACCATATTTTATAAACAGATCATAAATTGTGTATGTCAAATCTTAATCTATAAAGTAACTAGTAACTTAAGCTGTAAAATAAATGTAGTGGAGTAAAAAGTATGATATTTGTATAAGTATAAAGTAACACAAAATGGAAATACTCAAGTAAAGTACTGCAAAATTGTGCTTAAGTACATTACTTGAGTAAATGTATTTAATTACATTGATGCACTGCTGACTTGGGCTGGTACAAACGTCTTCTATGCAATAAAGGTGGTGGGTACAAATAAGATTGCAAAATATTACTGTTTAAGTCACAAAAACATTTAAACATTTAAGTTTTAAACAGGAGGAATCTGAGTTTTTTCCCCATCAGTCTTGTTTAGATTTAGTCAGTTCACATTCTATTTTGGACAAGGTGAAACCTGCAAAGAGCTGAGAAGACAAATGAAAGCCATGTGTTTCCTTTGCAATCACTTCTACATAACTTTGATTTCCTGCTTGCATGATATGGACAAGGTGAATCAAGATGGTCTCTACTTCTTTCACGAACTGCCTGACTATGCAAAGCATCCCAACTTGGGAGATGAGACACTTAGTAAGAGTCAGGACAAATACAGGGTTCACATTGCAATATGGGATGCCTTGGAAGGACTGAATCAGGTCAGTCTCAGCACCTTTATGCACCTGCTCCATTTGGAGTTTGTGTCAAAGGTTTATCGCGCTTCTTTCAGCCTGGCACTAACCCTCCGCTCCAATCTGCTGCCTGCAGACCTCTGCTGCTTATCCAATCCTGCACGGTGTCCTAAACCCATAACCCAACTCACCCACATTGAAATATCATATTAAGTTATAAAACAATACCTGAGAAGAATTACATAGAGGCACAATCCAAAAAGTGCATGATTGAAAAAGGATTAGTTGGGCGGAGGAGGAGGGGGGAGGACGGGGCCACACAGTTTGCTGGATTTGTACTTTGCTCACAGGCTGAGAGCGTCTGCCTCAGGCTGTGAATCGGGGCCATCCCGTTCAGATTTACGTGCCCCTGCGAGTGATTTGGGATTTACTTTCTTAACAGGCGGCGTCCAGATCTGTCCTTGTTGTAACGGTGTGTGTCCGTCCATGAAGTCACGCCTCAGCGCTTGCAGCTGGATGCATTTGTGATAGGCAGTGGCTTGTTTCGGCTGAGATTTGCAGCTCAGGGCTAGAATAAATGCTGTTTCTCGTTTGAATAAGTGTACTGTTTTATTACTGTTGAGAGAAAATATAGGAACATAGAGTGGGGCGGAGTTATTTTGGGGTTTAGCAGTACGGGTCAGTTCCTGTTGCTAATGATAATGATGACAAATGGTCTGGTCTGCAGGGCCCCAGAGAAATAAAGTCCACATCTCTGTGGGTTGGCACACCAAATTAGCTTTTGTCAATACCATGTTCCCAAATTGTCCTCACAGGATGTGCTGACAGAAATATTGGTTACTGTAACCGACTGTGGGAATTGAATCCTATTGGCTTGTTCACGGTGTCATTAGCATACAAGGATGAATGAGCGGCCGTGATTAGATGCTGCGTGCCACCAGAGTCCAGTCAGGTTTCAGCAGCGATCGAAAAAATGAGCTCTAAAGAAACACATTCTATGACACCCACCCCACCCCACCTCACCCACCCCCAGCCCCAGTTCCCAGTTTAGTATTCATACTGTATGACCCATACAGAGTTTTGATATGCGTGTTAATCTGGTCACTGAAAACATCAACAAATTACTGCAGGAATTTAAATGAGCTTCCATCACTACTTACAATTATATCACATCAAACCAAATTACATTATGGAGATTTAGAGTTTTCCTGTTTTAGTTTTAGAATACATAATTCATAACTTTTGTCACAGAGGGAGCCGTTTGATTTCAGCAAAGTGACAGCGAGGTGTTGCAACGCAGAGGTGAAATACCCTGAGATCCATCACTTTTCAAACACACTACAATGCATGTTACAATGTGTGAACTGGTTTTCATATTGACAAGGTAAAAAGCCTAATGTTGGATGTTTTTTTCCTAAAGTCAGGTCGCTATTTTTAAATGGAGTGCTGTTAAGATAGACATCAGACAACACATTATTCTAATTTTCGGAGCAGTACAGGAGGAGCCCTGTAAAACGAGCTGATTGGCTGTGGTCAACACAGATGTGAGGAGCTGAAGCTGAACACCGTGTTCCCGTCTTTCTAGAGGCTGACAACTCAAGGACAAACCCATATCACCGGCGTCATGTAGAAACCTCATAACTGCAAGTTGGGTCTTTCTCGCACTTGTAACTTGAGGTTCACATTGTCACTTATGTCTCTGGTGAGTTTCTTGAAATCACTTCTGTGACCACCGCGCTGTGTTACAACCCTATTAGCAGTTCTCAAAATCTTCCTCTTTCCTGCTCTGCTCCAATGAATGCACCCGCCCAGTCAGTGTCTAAAGATGTTGGATACTGTGTACCACTGTGCTTTGCATTTTATTACTGGCTGTGGTTATATTGTACACCATTGTATTTGTATGCTACTGCAAAGTGACTATCACTGTGTGTGCGTAGATGTTCTCATTGGTTGATATTTATGTACGAATCTCTCCTTAGCTGTGTACATACATGTGAAGAAATCAAAACCAATATTGCCTGCGCTCTCACAATGTGCTACAGATGCTAGTTCCCAGAGTTAGGGCGGAGTTGGGCTGAAAACGTTTTAAATACATTGCCCCTTTCACCTGGAACGATGAACAGAAGGGATTAAAACGGGTAACTTCAAGTGAGTTTTAAAGGATCTGGCAAATTGCCCTCTTGGTCAATGCATTTGCTTCAAAATGTGTTATTTTACTTTATTTAAAATAGTTTTGGACACTCGTACATATTTATGCATCCTAACTAAATATAGTCTATATTCTTTTGTAGTATGTGACGATTGTCTTAGGCTACATCCACACTAATAGGTTTTCGTTTTAAAACGCATAACTTTTGCTATGTTTACGCCTAGCATTCACACTACTCCAGCGTTTTCGAACCCCTAAAACGGAGACTTTTGAAAACGCTGCTGACCTCGTTTTAGTTTGAAAACTCCGGGATTGTGTTTTAATGATGACAGGCAGAAACTGAGACTTTACGCAGAGAACCACGTTCGCTTCCTGATTGGGTCTTATCAGTCACAACATGTCCTTCCCTGATTCGTCACGTCCCTGTTAGGACGGCGATGATGGCTGGTATACAGCAACACTGATGTACTTCCGTCACTCTGGATTTGACGTTGTTGTTGTGTGTCGCATTACGAGTGACGCAAAAGACGCTTTGAAATCCAATTTGAGAGGCCAGATCATCCGGACTGAGACGCATCTGTAGAAATCCCATTAGAATCACATTTCATACCACCTTCAAATGTGGCTTGGATCCGATTTGCAAAAATCACGTTTCATGTGTTTTTTTGCTGACCTCCTAAAATCAATCTGGATACAATCTGTATATGCCAAAAAACGGATTTGGGCTGGCAGTCTGAACAAGGCCTTAGAGGTGCTGAATTGGACATATTTTAAGATTAACAGAACATCATTTATTATACTAGAACACATCACTTTATTCCTACCCACTAATCCTGTCAAAAAGTTGAAACACAAGTTCTAAAGACAGCCGCCTATATTGTGACTCCAGTTCACAGGGTCCTGGACTGCGCTGTCTCTCAGTCTCGTTCACCCGTCCTGCTCTCAACAATGAGTCTTGAAATCAGTTAGATTAAGCACATTGTCTATTGATTGGCTCCTAAATTGCTGTGCAATACAAGACAAATAATCCCATTTCAAGTTTCAACACTTGTTTCTAATGGTTTCCAAATCATTTCAGGCAGGAATGGATCACAATTAGTTTAGCATTTAGCAGCCAAGAGTGGCCATGCATGCACGAGTGGGATTCTGGGCTTAACAGTGGCTGCCTTGTGCTGCATTTGACATTTCCATTCTCTGGACACCTTTGCTTTGTCCTGCCTGCGGGGCTTTTTTTTTTTCTCTCCAGGCACCTGTAGAGGCTGAGGAGAGATTCAGCCACTGTGTGCACATTAGGCCAGCTGCAAGTGTGGAATTTAATTTGAGTGAAAAGTGTATGAATTTATTTCTGTCTTCCTCTGACACAAAAGTGCTTCTTGGGCAACAAAAAGACACCAAAAGACCCACTTCATACAGTACACCCCTTTCACAACAGAGCAATGATGCAGGTAAAAAAAAGAAAACCCTGCTTGACATTTGACAACAAGGATCTGATCTTGGTCAGACGTGGTCACAACCAGGGTTTAAGTCAGTCTAACTGCTTGACCTTTGAAAGAAAGAGTGAACATTTGTTACAGTACTGTAGAGAACGGCTGTACCTTAAACTGTGAAGCTGCTGATATCAAACATGCTTGAGTGTGATTTTAGAACATTTGGTTTCATTAAAGTGTCAACAAAAAAGAAATACGGGATGTTTTATCAGAGGTTTTACCTATGATCACTTCTATTGCAATGACACTGAAAGCCACGTTTAGCAGTGACATGTATGTGACAGCAGTTGCAGATCTGGGAGCCGATACTTACACGTGACCAATGGTCTGGTATAAATGGCAAAAAGTGGGTTATTCCAACTTATGTCCCAAATTACCATGTGAAAACATGTATTTTCCTTTCTGCTGGTCTCTTAAAGGCAGAATGAGCAGGATTCACATTCAAAGTAGGCCACTCCTCCCTGGCTCCTAGCTTCCTTTTGGATGCGTGCTTACGATATGGCACCTGGTCGCTACGTTTTAATACAGTCCCGCGTTCACACCCTGCGTGCTGTTATTGGCTGGGGGCTACACACCCACTGCCCAAAGGTTGACATCCAGAATACAGCAAAATAAGAAAATACAGGCAGAGGGCAGGGTCTCTGCAGATACAGACACCGCCACACACTTCTAGTGGGTCATAAGTGATGATTGAGAGGGATTATTTTTCTATGAGTCTGTACAAAAATCCTACTCCCTTTAAGCATTATTCAACTCAAACGCTGTGATCTTACACCAACCTAAGACTTGAAATCTGATACTCCAGAGACATCCGAACAGTTTTCAACATCTGTATGTGCTTTTATTTAGTGCTTGTTAGTTAAGTGCAACATAAAGTGCTCCAAATGCTCAAGTGATGACTGTTAGTTACATAAGGAGCAATAAGTAACTCAATTTACAGTTTGTTGGCTACATATGGTGCTTCCTGGACACTACAGCTGAAGCTCACTACAGAAACTGTCATCAGTGTGCTGTGACAGGAGAGGACTACTTTCTTCTGTTTCTGTGTTCTTGCTGTACACTGATCACATGCATCATGGTTTTGATTGCTGTGCTATATACCGTTTGCAGTGGCTGTCACTTGACACTTCATCACGCTTGATAGCATACAAAGCTTACTAAGATGTTTTTTTTTCAATTAGTTATCAATGTTGAGGCAGTGGTGATTGATGATGCTATAAAACATTTTAAGCATGTGGTTTCAGTGTCAAGTCTTTGCTGTGCTTCACGTTTCAAGACGGAACTAAATATCTCACACAGACCTCACCATCACACTCAGATGTAGGATTTGGCATTTCTACTTCTTAATGGAGTTAAAGTGCCAAATCTTCTACAAAAGGAGGGTCAAGAAAACCATTGAAGACAGTTTAATGCCAGATTTACACTTCAGATTGCTTAAAGAGGCTTTGATTTGGGGTTTGGGTAACTTCCGCCGCCTTTCTCCTATTCATTATGACCATAACTAACAGAGTTAATCAGCTTGTTTTATGTCATTGTGAAAAGGCAGCGAGCAGTGTGTGTATTCTATTAGCTTCCTACCGATTCACACACAGTCTTTGGATGTGTGCACTTGATTTTTCACTCTCCATAGGCTCAGAATGTTGCAATATAGTTCACCCAAGTGGGAACCAGAGGCTGGACGTTTGCAGTTCAAAATGTGTTTTCAGACATTATTCGCTCGTTCCCAAACTGACAGACAATGCCCTTGATTTGTGGACACGACAACTTGTGATTCATTTCCAACACGTTCATTAGAGAGTGGTGACTGATGACACTGAAACAAATGAACACCGTATTTCAAATGATGATGGCGTGTGAAAGATGAATTATCATCTAACATTTTCAGAATTCGGTGTATTTATTAACTGCTGTATAATTAGAATGCAGAACGGGTGCTTTATGCTACTCATTCACATCTTGTGAATTCAATGCACATTGAGATAGACTTAATCAGCACAGTCCAGTGTCTACTTTAGTTACATAAAGGTTTATTCAACACACATATGTAATTATTATATATAATTAGTATTCATTCCTTTTTGAATTTAATGTCAGACTGTTTTTTTATTTTGAATATTAAAGTTATGGCTTTTAAGTAATAGGTAAGTAAAAGTTTAGAATATTTATATTGTGTTTAAATTAATTTATATTTATTTAGCAGTAAAGTTGTTATGGTGGCCATTTTTATTTCAATAAAACCCATCATTCACATTTTTGATCATGAATATCAGTATTTGTAATAATGCCACATAAAAAGACTTGTATTGGTTTCTTGTTCAGAAACTGAATCACCTATCTCACATACAGTATACAGATGCTAAAAACGGTTTTAAAGTACTAATTAAACTAATGAAATGCAGCGCAGTTCTCCTTTAAAGAACAGCTCACTCTCATGTGTATGTATGAATGAAGCTGTACAATAGTAACTGTAGTAATGTTGACACATACATGACTCATGACACATGAAACAGTCAAACAATTTATTATAGTCTAGATCCCATTGGTTCAATAATGAACATAGTTGGAAATACAGTTGTCAGTTCATCAAACTCCCTGCGATTTAATCCACCAAAAAAAAAAAAAAAGTAGCAAGTGAATCAATGATCAATCAGAGACCAGATAACATTCTTTGTTCAATAAATGATGAATGACAAATTATTTGGCCATCAAATTATTAACTTTTATGAAGAGATTTATAAACCCCTTTCCGATGGTAAAAACTTTATTTACACAGCTCAGTCTCTTAGATACAGCAAGGTCCTTAAAGGCCAGAAAGGAAATACTTTGTTGTACAAACAAGAGTAGCTGTTGCTGTTTTGCAGAATGCTGCAGTAGAATTACAACTTTGGATTAGGTCAGTGGTTTCTGCAAACAGATGACAGTGTGTGATAGTTTTAAACAAAATAAGGAGCCAATTTAGTTTGTTATTAAAAGCCAGCCAAAGTAAAACTCCTCCTGCCTGACTACAGCCAGTCCAAGTCAATATATTGGTCTAATCCTCATTTGAATGCAGCATTTTGATCAGATTCTACACAATATGCATAATGAAATTCATTAGAGTATCAGATGTCTGCAGCGTGGCGTTGAATTTATTCAACAATTTGTAAAACCTCCAATGAAACCTGCCTCACTCTGCTGTATGGAGCTACACAACTAAAATGATTAATTAGTCAGGAGAGTTTTAGTTTCTTGTGATGGTCAAATACTGTTTCAAATGCTTTTCTACCCCGACAATAGCAAAACTGTTCAAATCTAAATACAAAACCTGAAATGATAAGTCGATTAATTGATTAGTCGATCTACAGAAAATTAATCATCAACTGTTTTGACAAGCGACTGATTGTTTAAGGGACTTTTGATTCAAAAACACCAAACATTCCCTAGTTCCAGCTTCTCAGCTGTAAGAATGTCCTGGTTTTCTTTGTCTGTAATAGTATAGTAATAAGTAAGTAATTAAGTATAGTATAAGTAATCATAAATCAACAATCTTGGGGTTTTGGCATTTGACATTTTATAGACCAATCACTTTCTCTAATCGAGAAAATAATGGTTAGTTTAAGTACTACTGCAATGTTTTGGTATAAAAAGGGTCATAAATGCTATAAACTGACAGTATGCAGTACAAGAAATATCAGTACTGGCTTTCACAAACACACATTGGTCTGGTTGAGTGAGGTGAGGTTAATAAAAATGCACAAAAAAATGTGTTAATGATATGCATTTTTCCTCTTCCAATTCAGGTGTCAAATTTATTAGGTGTGAAAACAAGCATAAACACAACATAAACTCCGAACTAAGAACATGTACTGTAGTTCACATATTGAATGTAGTAGCCACTGTGTCTGTGTCTACTGAAAAAATGCCATGAATGTTTAAAAGCCTGGAGAGGTGGGTCAGAACTTAACTCTTTACTGTGTGTATGGATAGATGTCAGCTGCAGTTCCTTCATGCATTTGCCCAAATGAGACCTAATTTGATCTGATAGTTTTCAGATATGGATCATTTACCACACTGGTCAAAAATACAGTCATTGCTCCACTTTTCCTGAACTCACCCTGAGCAGGTTTGGGAAACTTAGTGACAGACCATAATAAAATGACTTTGAGTGTGTTGCCTGGTGATTAAACTGTAACACTTCATGTTGATGCTACACTATGGCTGAGCTTCACTGCTCCAGTCAGGGATGGAAAAGGTCTTGGACTGTCTTTTCTGCTCTCCTATCGTGTAGTCCACATGGATACATATATGTCTGGCGCTTTCCTCCGAGGGATACATGCTGACCTCTCCGGTAACCACCGTGTCTTGCACCACGTCCACCGGAGCGTCCAGGTACAGCACCGCCTGCTTCCAGTGCGTCTCCGGTTTGAAAGGGGACGTGGAGAGCACGAGCGTCTGCGGCTTTTCCGGGCAGGGGAAAGTCACCGTGAAGTAAACACAGAGACCGTTCACTGCCGCCGAGCCGAATGACTCGCACCTGAACTTGCCTTTCACCGAGCGCAGCTCCTCCACGGTGACAGAGTACAAATCGAGCTCGGCGAAGCGGGCCGGGTGGGAGAGCACGTCCTCAACGGTCACCGAGTTGACAGTGATGTCGGAGTTCATGATACATCTCCTGGCGAAGTCGGACATACAGGACATGTCCACGCCGTACTGGTCTTTGACGGTGTACCAGAAATGTAGGCGGTCCTCCACCACCGGGTCGCAGATGGGTGCGATGTAGAGCTCGGCTTTGCTGGGAAGGATGATGCCGCCCGGCTTCAGCCACTTGTCGCGCGCGTACAGGACCGAGTTGAGCATGGACTCGTGCAAGAGGGCATAACCCATCCACTCGCTCACGATCACCTCCACCATCTCCGGTAGGTCCACCGTCTCCACTGTGCCTCGAATGACTTCAATTTTGTCCTCCATATTGTTCTGTTTAACTATTTTCACAGCCTGCTCGGCGATAGAACAGGCTTCGACTGCGTAGACTTTCTTAGCACCGGCTTGAACACAGAAAATGCTTAAAACGCCGGTTCCTGCCCCGACGTCCAGTACAACTTTACCACGTATGGACTCACTGTTCCTCAGTATCGCCATCCGGTACGTGTTAGTTCGGACGTGGTCCGCTATCATTTCCTCGTGTATAGTCACATCGGTATAGCTGTCAAAGTACAGTCTGTCTTGTCGGGTTTTATCCAATTTTCTTTTCTTTACGACATGAGACATCTTCTCGGTTGTGATGCTGCAACCTCAGTGTTTTGTTGCGCTACTTCCGCATTGTGGAATCTGGTACTTGTAGTTTCCCATCGCACACAATACGAAAGACACACACTTAAGTAGACTACAATTACCACAAGCAAACGACAGTGACGCCGTGGTCGGATTGCTGCATTCACTGTCAGGGGGAAGATGGTACATATGAGCTTCTCCTGGGAGTAATGACTGAAACTGTTCCTCTCTTCTTTCTCTATCTTGCCACATCAGTGTGAGATGTGGTACTCTCTTTTCTTTGAGAAAAATAGGCCTACATTGAAATTTCTTACTTTGGACATTGAGAAACTTTATATATGTATTTGTTTGTTTGTTTTGTTATTATAAGCCTTTATTATTTAATCTACTGTAATATTAGCTACATTATTGTCCCTTGGTGTTTATTTTCATGAGGCTACTGTTTATTTGTAGAAAAAAATATTACATTAGTTATAGAAACTATATAAACTCCTTATAAATTGTGTTGTCTGTCCCTCAGAGGTGGAGAAAGCTAAAGTGAATGAAATAATATTCACATATTAATTCATTTACTTCAGCTTGTATGTTTTTTTTTTAATGCATACTTTGATACTTTTCTTGTTTAATTGCCAATGATAAATTTACTTCAGTTAAGGATTCACTGCTGTTTGGAAAGCGAAAGACTAATAATCTGAAAAGTGTACAACATTTTGTAACATTTGATACATTGATGCACTATTCCAAAACAAAAAAAGCAGACCTCTAATAAAGTTTTTTTTTTTTTTTTTTTGGTGACTGAATAATATTTGGTTGTGCAGTATCAAGATTTTTTGAGGGGACCTGCCTCTTTTAAAACCGTAAAGAATTCTCATACTTTGTGCTACAATTTGTCAAATTTAAGACACAGTTTTTTTAGTACCCTTAGCTCCAGTGTGTCCCTGACCTATGCCAAAAAGACTCAAATAATTTTGACATTAAGTCTACATTTTCACTAAATGCTCATTGCTCTGTTCAGTAACACTGAAGAGTGTTTAAGAAACCTTGAAAGGTTTTCTTTCTGGAAAGTCCTTGTTTAGAGTCAGGGTGGTTCAGGAGCTACAGCTGTTTCAATTTGTGTAAACCATTATACATACAAGATATGTTAGAATCCTAAAGCAGATCTGTAAATGTGCAAAAAAAACAAAACAAAAAAAAACATGTTGTTGTTTATAATGACTGAGATATTACTTACAAGCAAGCCTACACATAAGTGCTAAGTGCAGAAAGCTGGAGTCACCTGAGCCTCTTCATCTCCACCACCTCACACACCACATGCTAAAAAGAAGTTATTTTGGTGGTTAACCTGTTACTTCCATTTGGGCTTGCCAATACGCAAAAGTATTTCATGGCAATAGTTCTGTGTAGTGTAGCTTTTTTTTTCATTTTTATTTTCCAGGCATAAATCTGTGCACCACATGATGCTAGACACTAAAGACACATTATAAGATTCTTGATGCTGTATTTTCTTGACATATTGCCTTTGCAGGGTGTTACATTTGTGCATCTGTGGGAAAATCAAATGAAGCAATAAATTATCTGGAGCATTTCACTCTCTTAACGCAGGGTCCAATCATCTATCTACTGTACAATGTCCATCTCATAACAAGCTGCACAACACAGCATGGCCATGGCCATTACCAGTTCTGAGCTTTCCCCAAAGTCATGGCAGGAAGAACACAGCTGCTTGTGGCTCAGCTCTCCTCTCTTCTACACAGTCCTATGGGACACTCTCTCCACTCTGTTTCAGAGATCTTTGGCAAAATATACTGGACAAATGAGCGGGAGCTGTATCCTATTTCATAATGATGAAAAAAAAGAGAAGGAAGCAGCGGTTTGAGAGGAGAAATACAGAAAGATGCTAGGTATTTTGTTTTTAAGACTACTTTTTAAAGCAAGAAGACAGCACGGAGAATGTGGAATAATAGCACTGCAAAATAAGAAGAAAATATTGCTGGGGAATATGTGTGCGTGTGTGTGTGTGGGGGGGTTGATAGGTGGGTGTATGTGCGTGCATTCACATTTACATGCTTCTTCTAAATTTGTATCCAATGCTGCCTTTAAAGCACTGGCACTCCTGGGAAAATGTGTGCATTTAATAATTCAGTCTTTTCAAAACTATATCAGGAATAAAGCAGGGAAATAATTCTACATGAAGTGATATGTTTTCAGCTTGAGTAATGGAAAAAGCAAGCATCAAGGGAAATGAGCCATACCTCTGTACTAAACATTGACTTTATATTCAAAGCTCCAGTTTTCCCTTTTGGATATATTTAATTTATGTTAAACCAGAAACACAATAACACCAAACATTATCTAAAGATGCAGTGTAATCCTAAAGTAAGCATCTATCAAAGCTGGACTCCCACATCCGACTTGTCAAAAGCAAAATTGGACAAAAGTGCAAAGGAGGAATGGAAATATACAATAGGATATATTACTGGACCGTGAAATACAGACAGTGGAATTCAGATTGTGATTCTATGCACTTGGCAGGAGGGATTGCGACACAACAGACAGACAGGCAGCTGTTGGCTGTGTCGTCCTCTCCTCCTCTCAAGCTTCAGGTAGAGCTGCTGCCACGTCCAGACACAGCCAACAACATCCAGCTCCCACTGAGATTCCTGGCACAGTTCACCTTTATCCTTAAGTTAGTAAATGAGAAATGTGTCTCATACAGAGAAAAGTCTGCTATCCAACCAGTTGTTACAGGTGACGGCTTATGCTAAGTTAAAGAAGGAAGGGTAATATTCTGTGGATTGATTTATTTATGTTAACATGGAGACTAACTTGGAATCAAAAGTTTGTGTAACCTCATCCTTCACAAACCTCATCCTAATTTTAATTTAACCTCTGAAAAGTTATCACCGCAATAATCATTTCATCCTTTGTCATGCCGATTGTGAGGAGGTAAATATTAAAATCATGCATGTTACAAAGTAATTTATGTGAAATGTGTGCTTACACGCCTTGGAAGATGACATTGCGTTGCCATGTGGCAAAAATTGAGCCAGGTTCAACATTTTTGCTGAATAACACTGTTTTTCTTTTTTTGTTTTCTTTTGCTGTGCCTAATGAGGGGGCTGGATGATTCTGTGAATCCTGGATTGCATCCATTGCCAAAATTCTTAATATCTAATATCTACAATATCTGCACATGGCAAATATGGTATGGGGAAAGATCTTGATTATGGCAAATAAAAGACATGGTTAAAGTATGGTTAAGGAGTTTATTTATTTTTATTCATTTTAATATGTATGTATCTATGTATATATCACATATTTGTTTATATGATTATAATACTGGATCTTTGTAAGTATGCATACATAATGTTTTTATTTATTTATTATTATTTTCTATAAAATGTTGAAAACTCAATTTAAAAAAAAGAGAAAAAGTATGGTTAGGGTTATGCAAGTAAAACACTAGGTTAGGAAAAGATTGTGGTTCCAGTTAATAACAAGGGGAATGTTACTGTAATTGCAGGTCTGTGAAGGGACGTGAACTCTTCTGCATGAAAGTTAGACTTGTTACACACCCATGGCCCATCCATCACCCCAACCTCCACGTACTTACATTCCACCTCACTACATAAAAGCCACACTACTTCCTGCATTGGCACAGACCATTTACATTAGACGTAAATCGTAAGGTGTGGAATCATCCAGCATAGACAATTTACCAGTATATTGAAGTATACAAAAACGGACACACATGCATTCACACGTGTACACACACCTCCTTACCTTATACCACTATCCAGTCCCAAACACTGCCGGTAAAATTAGAATACTTCCCCACTCTTAAACGAGTGGAGGATTAAAAAAAAGCCACATATTTGCACGGATATGCACAGCTCATCCTCTTTAATTAAACTTGGCCAATTCTCTATTTGCATATCTAAATCGTAGTCCCACATGCAACTGATTGGGGATATGATCAGGTCTAAGGAAGGGCAGAGGAGTGCCTGAGCATGTATGTGTGTGTCCTTATTGTTATACGTGTACCCGTGCCCTATTTGTGCCTGGAACATGTTGTGTAAATTGAGAGATAATGCTGAAGGCGGGGGAGATGGTGGAGAAAGCAGCGTAGGCGAGTGAAGGTTGGTCAAGCATGGCGGGACGGGTGGAAGCCCCAATCACTTTGG
Organism: Macquaria ambigua; assembly: GCA_008360985.2. Classification (NCBI taxonomy): domain Eukaryota; kingdom Metazoa; phylum Chordata; class Actinopteri; order Centrarchiformes; family Percichthyidae; genus Macquaria; species Macquaria ambigua. The sequence goes on along the minus strand of VMKM01001266.1, from coordinate 140,377 downwards.
ACAATGAGGGGTGTCGTGGAAAAATCGATAACTAGCTTGCTTTTTTTCATCTTCCTCTCCTCCCTCAAGCTCCAAAAGTTGTGTGTGGAGACTGAATCATAGAATTCGTGGCATGTGTGTTTGTGTACATGTCTTAAATGGAGAGAATTCATTGTACCTTTTTCTTTTTCTTTTTTAATTATTATTTTATTATCTGACACTTTGGCAATATCGTCTTGTTACATTCATGCCAATAAAGCAAATTGAATTGAGAAGGAATGTTTTAATATTGTGAAGAGAGAGAGAGAAAGTCAGAGAAACAAAGTACATCAAAAATAAAATAAAGTAAACAATAAGTGATAAAGTGAATAGATATGTACAGAGGAGGAGAAAGATAAAGGAGAAGCGCTGTGTGGGCTCTTTGTACTGGAAGCCCATCAGCAGCTGTTCTTCTTGGCCAGCTGCTGTCAGCATGCACGGCCTCATGGGAACTGCCTGCGTCCTGTCAGTATTACTGGACCCGTCAGCTGCTGCAGCACACACACACACACACAATAACCCAACTTTGCATACTTAGATATGTATACACGCGTGCATAGCAGCCTGCACAAACAGCATGCAGAGGCCACTGCAAGACACTTCAGCCCATAGGAGCCTGATACACACACGCACATACTGTACAGAATATATACAGTACGTGCACAAGCGCATGCACACAAATCCACACACTGCCATCAGTTCTGGTGTCATGATCACCCATTTCAGAGGAAGGCAGACTGCTGAGCAACAAATACAAAGGTGCAATGGCTTCATATTGATTGTTCCCGGGGATCAATACGAGCCTACTTTGATATCTCACTCCCAGAGAAAGAGCCCACATCTGTGAATGCTGGTGTGTCATAACACATTTCCAGCTCTTATTCACCTCCTTATTCACCCTGTTTCTTACAGCAAACTTAATTCATCTCACCCAAAAAGACTGTTTCACGCATGGATCCATCTGGCTGCCTTCTCCAAGTGTGTGTTATCTAGTTTCATGCTTTGACATCTCCCTATATGGACACAGTGTGTGCCAGTACTTATCAGTGGAAAAGTTATAACAACGGCCAGAGCAGAAAATGTCTTGCCCCAGGCGTTTTCATTCCCCTTGTTTGTACAGTCCACCAACCACCACACATACACACACACCACTCCCAAGCCTATACCTATACCTCCTTTCAATTGCCCCGACCAATCACTTTACAGGATCCAGGCCTGTCAATCCAGAGCCCCGGTAATCAATTCATTAATTACATCCCTTTCCCTGCAGACTCACTTCCCTCATGCCACCCCACTATCAGTTACATTACACTGCAATTAGATTAAATTACTAAGTACAACCTGCATGTGACAACCGTTAGGGCGGTGTCAGGGGGATATTATGCTGACTCCATGACAAACCCACTGCGCAATTTGTAAAATGGAAATATTGTCTGTTTGTTAATGGAGGTTATTTGATAAGTACATACATGCGGAGATACTGTGATAGTCCCACCAGGATTCCACAAATAAAAAGTCTGAGCTAGTTATGCTGCTTGAAAATAATATTTTAAAATATCCTACAGACATAAAACAAGGTCTATTATGACCAATTATTATATAAAATATGTTTAAATTTTGGGAAATACATGAATTTGCTTTCTTGCCGAGAGTTAGACGAGAAGATCAACACCGCTCTCACATCTGTACGCTTAATATGAAGCTAGAGCCAGCATGCGATTAGCTTAGCTTAGCATAAAGACTGGAAACAGGGGGAAACAGCTAGCCTGGCTCTGTCCAAAGGTAGCAAAATCTGCCTAGCACCGCCTCTAAATTTTACTAATTAATATGTTATATGTCCTTTGTTTAATCGTTTTTACATTTCTGTTTGTGTGCAGACTAAACTATTGATATGACATGCTAATTAGTGAGCTACAGAACAGTATGCCTAGTTATATTCTGTACATGCTTATTGAAGCCTAGTATATGCAATATATTGTCTTGTATTGATGTGGCAAGATGCTTCATTGGAATTGCATAGATGAGTGTACAGTGAATCTATACAGAGGTATGTAGAGGTGGTGGTATGTTGATTTTTTTAAGCTTTGGACAAAGCCAGCCTAGCTCTTTGACCCTGTTTCCAGTTTTTATGCTAAGCTAATCACCTGCTGGCTAGTTTCATATTTAACTATCAATCTTCTCATCTAACTCTCTGCAAGAAAGGCAATACACCTTATTTCGTCAAAACAATGTCTTAGTGGAACAAAAATCTATCAGGGTGTGTCTTCATTATGTCTGTTTGCTTGTTTCTTAGCTACAGCTATGCTACAGCGACTCTGTGAGGCTGTAATAACAACATTAATGTAAAGAAAGCCAGACTTGTTAGATAAATGAACGTATTGGACAAACAAAGTATTGGACATTTTGATGTGATGATGGTGCTGGATGAAACTCGGGATTACCAAAGTCACTAGGCTTCTTCCTCTGGACACCACGAATGTCTGCACAAAATTCCACGCCAATCCATCCAATAGTTGAGATATTTCAGTCTGGACCAAAGTAGTCGACCGTTCAACATTGCCACTAGCATGGCTGAAAAGGTCCAAAGGCCCAAACCTCCACCTCTATAGACAGTTACCCACTGAACTAAGTAGAATGTGCTTGTTATACCAAAAAGCTAGTTAGTTATCCAGTAAGTCACACTTTGTTTTACACGACTCTTTCACAAAGCTTTCCCTCCTTCAGCTGGAATTTAGATGTGTCTGAAGAACCGTTCCACTTATCAGACACCTGCAACATCAATACACATCAACAGCACAATGATTTCTATTGGTCTATGTATGGAAAAGTAAAATCATTTTGTTAGAGAGAAAATTCTGCATATACGACGTGTTCGTTTTGGATGAATCATAATTTCACAGGAGAGCCAGCCTTCTATTTACCCTAATAATGGATAAGTGAAATCCTGGTGGGACTAATATATGCAGACACAGGATTGGAGTTGGTGTCTGGGACTTTCTGCTCAGCAACCAGTTGTGTTCTGTACAAGGCAGGATTATCAGGTAATCCTGCCTTGTACAGAACACAACTGGTGAGACTTGGACTCTTCTTCTACTTCTTCTACAATAACATCAGGACGAGGACTATGGATCACTAGCGAGCCACAGCAACTAAGAAATCAATTCTGCCTCCGTTCTTTTTCTATGAGATGCCAGTAATTCACTTGTGGTGCAAAGCAAGCACGCAACACGAGGCAAAGGGGCGAGAGATGAGTTGAAAATTCAGTCAACTTCATGCAAATGCATGCTGTGTTCGCCATGAGAGGATCAATCCATTTGGCCAAAGAGGATGACATTTTGTGTAATGCTTCATGCAGCTTTCACACACTTTCTCATGAGGAGGAAGTTAGAGTTGTAAGAGCCCATCTCTCTAGCTGTGGGGATAGCGAAGGAAGGAGTCAAATATTGCCAATGTATTAACACTATTAAGCTACTAAGACATATTTACCAGTAAACTTGTTATATGTTGAATATTCTTATTCACTTGCTGAGAGTTAGATGAGAAGATGGATACCACTAACATATCTAACTTTTAAAGGAATAGTTTGACATATTGGGAAATACACTTATTCGTTTTGCCAAGAGATAGATGAGAAGATCGATACCACTCTCACATCTGTACGCTAAATACGAAGCTACAGCCAGCAGCCGGTTAGCTTAGCTTCTGTGTTTAAGGTTTGTTTTTAGCAGGAGAGGTAGTACAAATGATTTAATACATGTAACCTTAAAAGTTATGTTTATATTGATTGTAAGACTGTAAATGAATCAAATGTGATCATACATCTATTACATTATGAAAAACACTATATTATAGTATGTTTTGTGTTAATTTGATGTAAATGCAAAAGCACGGTTGGCAAGTTGTCTTGCAAAAGGCAAAGCATGATATTCATTATGTGTGAAAAATACAAATTTTGGATGGTAATCATTTGTGAAACCTATCATGAGAGTGTTATTCATGTGCTAATTTTACTACAAAAAAATAAAGGAAAGCCAGTGGGTTTTCAAAATGTGATTTATACCATTACATAGTGGTACTGTATGTCTCAGGGGAATTTCCATAATAACTACAACACAATCATGTAATGAGTAATGTTTGTGTTTTGAAAATGTGCATCCTCTTCATTCCCTGTTTGATGCAACGTTATATCCTGTGTTCTGCCGTCAGTTTTAATTCTGCTCATGTACTTTGGGCCAAGTTTAAGTCATTCACTGGGAAAGAATTAATTTGCAAGTGCTGTCACCTGTCATGATTAGGCCCATTACTTGTTTACTGCCTCCTAGGCAGTGTGTGCATTGCCTTTTGTAGCCTTAAGTATGATATCACAAACAGCCGAGGAAATGCTCAGTCTGAGGTTAAGAGGTAAATTTCGACTGAGAAAGAGTAGATAAACAGGCACAGAGCAATTTGAAACACTGACACGCATAGCTTACAGCAGGAGCCATAAAATGAAAAGATATGCAACATCATAATGCATTGTTCAATGTTCTTTTAATTCAAAACACCTCATAGTTTAATCATTTAGTTATGTGTTGCTTTGCCATTATGCAAGGTCACTATAAGTCAGACACCTGTGTTCTCGACTTCATTTGTGTTTATTTTCCCTTCAATAAATAGACTGAGAGAAAGGCCTGTACTTGTGAGGTGATAAGATCCTCCCGGCTTGTTCTTCACGCTGACCTTGGGTGCTGCAAAGTAAAAATCGATGCTCTTCGAGGCAGTATTCACTTTCTGTTAAGGTAGTGTGCATCTTCTACAGAAGACAAGACGGGAAGAGAGAACCTGTGGTGTTAGTTAGTGCATGTCAGTGGAGGGTTTATCTGGACAGATAGACACAGACACATACACACGGAGAAACTGGCATTGATATTAAAGGATAGGGTAAGAATATAGCTCACCAATAGTGACATGTTGTTTAAAGGCAGTTAGCTTCATCTATCCCAAATCAAACCTGCCTCACTCTGCCTTATGGAGCTGCTAATGCATAAAAAAGAACCTCAATAGTCTTTAAAGCTGCTGTAATCAATATTTTCATATTAAGAATGGATGAAATGGATCAAACCCACAAATAATTATCACCCAACTCTACAGTTCCCCTGAGCTCTATGGAGCTTAATAGTGTCTTTCAGCTCATTGTTTTGGTTTTATGGCCCACAACTTTACTGTTTTGGTTTATCCTCACTGCTCTCATCTGTGTCGTGTCCAGACACAACAGGCAGTTTTTAGAGAAAAAGCTATTAACAAACCCACTGTAACCTACCTGCCCAGCACCAAACAGCAGACAAAGTTAGCATTTAGCAGCTAAAGAGCCAGATATTTCCCTCAGTGGTTGGTAGAGAACAAAACAGACCAAAAAGGTGAGTGAATATTGGACCCATGTCAGATGGCCAGAAACATGACTCCAAATGAATGCTAATGTTGCTCTGTATCTGCTGGAAATGTAAATAAAGCCTCTTTCACACATAGTTCCCGCTAAATTACTGGGATAACCTTTCAGGCACCACTAGTGATTTTCACTATTCACACATGCAGCTACATTCAGGAACATTTCCGTCTTGCGCCTTTTCACACGTCATGGCAATGCCGGAATAGATGGGGCAACGGACAGTTCAGCAGATGGTGGTAATGCAGCATTTATTGTTTTACATGGCGGGTGAGGAGCTGTTTTTGTCCAGTGCCAGTGTAATTGTAATATATATGTATATATATATATATATATATATATATATATATATAATATTCAGTTTTCAAATCACCAGCAAAAGCATTGGCAAGGCAACCGTAAACAAGTTGCGGATTCAAATGCATCACCAGCAGAGTCTTGTGACTGGTTCGCTCGCTCCACATGAAAGCGTCTTTCATCAGACAGACATAACCCTTTACAGGGCTCGTCCCTGCAATGTCACTGCTTTCATACACAACACAGCCATACCAGCATTCACACATGACCCCATGCAGGAAGATTTCCTGAACATTTCAGGGATAGACTGCATGTATCAACTTTATAAAGTGAGAGTATGTCAGTGTTATGTTTACAGCTTGTGTCGGCTGCCACCAAGTGCCCAAAAAATCAGTTAATACAGGTTTAAATAGAGACTTTTGGTGTCTCATATTAATGTTGTAAATATAAGAAGAAATATCAGCCTTAAAAAGCCATTGAAACCAATGATAACATGGATGCAGTGGTAATTTAAGAATTCAGCAGGTGATTAAAATTGTAAGTGTTCATTAGAGAAGGGCTGTAAAAATGTGGACACACCACTGAGAACAGGTTTCTAAAATGTGATGTTAAATGTAAATACATGTTTGCTATGCATGTTAGCAGTCTCCCCTTGTCATGATCCCAAGGACTTGTGTACACTGTGTGTTTTGCTCTGTTTCCTGTTTTATTTTGAAGGTCTGTTCTTTGTTCACGGTTTTGATTTACTTCCTGTCTTTGTTCTTTTTCCCACCAGTTTGATTAGGTTCACCTGTGTCTTGTCTCTCACCTGTCTCTTGTTCCTTTGTTGTCTCCCTTATATATACCAGTCCCCTGTCTTTGTTCTTTGTCGGTTCATTGTTTGGGTTGTTGGTCCTGAGTTCCTGCGTTCTTCGTGTTTTCCCTGCGTGTGGTTCCCGGCTTTTTGTACGTTTTTCTTTAATAAATTAACTTGGTGCACTCAGCCTGCCACTGTCTGCGTTTGGGTCCTTTCCCTGCTGCCTAATGGCAAACCTTGACACCCCTCAAAAGCTGTAAAGGTGTTCATTTACTTGAACTACTGTATCAGGCCTAAATCATAATTTGGGTCATCCTGTGCACACCAGCGAGATCCCACTTATTCTCCCCATTAGCTCAAATGAAATTCTATTCACTGGCATCGCCACTTCTCTGCCTGCAGGAAATGATGATTCAAAACAAACTCCCCAACTCAGCAGTGTTTTTTGTCTCTCCTGTGCCTTTTGTGTGCTTTGAAAATCACAGACTGGCAGGGTTAGTACACACAAGTGTGCTGTGTGCACCTTAATGGTATCATCTTACATTTTTAAAAATATTGAATGATGATTCAGCATGATTCAAACCTCCATTTCCAAAATTGTTTCTCCACTATAAAAACAAGTGAGCTCTGAGAAATTGCAAAATGCAATACATGACAGTTTAAATATACAAGCCTGCTCTACCTCTGCAGGAATAATGAAATGTTAAGGTATACTACTGTAGTGCGTGGGTGAGACCTAGGTGCTTTAGACTTCTCTGACTGTACTGTCAGGGAGACGCTGACCGAGGACAGGTGGCGAGAGATTTAGCTGTACAGTATTGCTTTCCTCCAACCAAATCAGAAAATCCATTCAAGCACATTAGCACAACTGCTAATTGCTAGGCTCTGTGTGTCTACTTGCACACATTGATCTGTCCACAACCTCCTCCAGTTGAAATAGAATTGTGAAATTAAAGACCCCAAGTGGACAGATAAAGGATATTTTTTGGGGGGTTTTTTTGCCACGTTCAGCCACATGATTCAGATATGATGAATAGAAATGGTCGCTATAGACGGGCATGTATATTTACTCTTTAGCTCAGAGTGACACATGCTGTTTACATTCTGCACGAATAATTCACGTAGGACATGAATGTGGCCTCTCCACAAAACAAAACAAATCACTCCTGCACTATACATGTGTTATTCTTAACATCCTGTTCTCTAACCTTACTGAAAAAAAGTAAAATCCATTGTCCACATGCAGCCAAAAATACTCTGGCTCTTGTTCATCCAGCCTCAGTGATCTCATTTTTCAATTGCACTTTAGATTCAGCACAAAGAGTTTGGAACTATTTGGTCCAATGCTGCTGTACCCCTCTACTGTCAACAGTGTTGTGATCAACCTTGGTGCTGAGTGCAGAGATCACTTGTCAATCAGCGTGTCCAGCTCTGAGGTTTTCGCTTTGATAATGAATTTGAGTTGCTTGTGCTCACCTTAAACTGTTTGCAACATTACATAACATCTGTGAAATCGCCCATCATGCATTTTAAAGCTCCCTTGAGACAATAGTTTCATTGTATGGAGCCAGAAAATCGAAATTTTTGCATCAGGTTAACACCTGGATGAAGCTAAGGTGGGACAGGCGAGAGGCAACCAAAATGGTTTGATAGGATGGGCTAAGACATGTCAATCAAGGCAGAAATACTCTTACACAACTTATGGTGTGGTCAGACTGGACTTTGCTTCCCATTGATTACTAGAAGGGCAAGACATATTCAATTCCAGCTGCGAATTGACGCACTTTCTTTTGTCTGATTGAACTGTAACACGTGAAATTGCGAGGCTCTCCAATGTCCAGTCAGTTTGAGAGAGGGGGTGGGATTGACCTCTCATTCAGGAAATATTGTTTGTTTATGCTATTGTTTTATCGCTGGATGGCGAAATAGTACAAGCAGCAGCGTCCTCAAAATTAAGCGACAAAATGCGTTGTTTGCCCATGTCCTCCTAGAACAACACATAGAACTGTTTCCTGATCTGACAGTCACAGTGGCAGAAATTAATGACAGTGTACAGTGGTACAGTCAGTCACACCACACTGCATCTTAAGCCTTATTCTATGAAGAAAACACTTTTCAGGTTGCTACCATGACAAACAAAGTAAAACTTCCTTCAAATCTTCAAACATTGTAGCAAAAAAATCAATTAGTGTTGATGGAGAAAAGTATCATGAAGTAGTTCAATTTAAAGAAAAAGTGATTTAAAACCTAAAGTCAGGCAATTAACCTGCAGTGCTTTGAAATATTAATCCACCTGGACCTTTTTTTCCCTGTTAAATAATAAAAGGCAACTATGGAAACATTCACACGGCGATATGACCCTTAAGAAATATTCTTAAAGACCTCTAATTGGAGTGCATCACTCAGCTTAATGAAATGTTAGTATTATCAGTGAGAAGTCATATTCATGTAGAGCCTAAACCTTCTCTTTTTCTCTGCACTTGTGTGTTAATAACTGAGCATGTGAGCTTACTGTTACACAAAGTTGACCCAAAGTAAAATGTACAGTTTTGCCTTGGGTGGTTTTGATGTCCTTATTCGAACCTGTCATGGCGACTATGTGGGCCCCAGGCAAATATAGCCAGTGTCCTCAGGCAGAGTAAACAAAGTGCTACTGTCCACTCCAAAACACACTTGTTTTCACATATAAAGAAACCTCATAGCAGCTGTCTGTTTGGTTTAAAGCCACATATTAAATGTAATGTTTCTTTTTTTGTGAGTGCACTGTGTCCTACCAGGGGAATTGCCTGATCTCCTTACTCAACGTCCTACCTGCCTAATAACAACACTTTTGGTGTGTAGTAGCCGCATCTCGCTGAAAGTGAACTGTTGGAAAAGCCTTTGCCTTTACTTTGAGCTTTCTAAAAAGTTGCACTTGGGGATCCAGCGAGCCATGATTCTTCATTTTGCTTTGTGTTCATCCCCAAACAATGACATCATCTATCTAAAGCGCCGCTCTGCACAAGTACCTCCATTCTGACCTCTAATTGGCGAGGCAGTATGTGCCAGAGGGAACATTACGCTGCATTCCTAAATGGCTACTCTGGGCCACTGCACAGGACATTTAGTTAAAGCTGGTCATTCTCCATCCCTGGAGAGCCAGTAAAGAGTTTGCCACATTGCCTGGAAGAAAGTGAAAAGACATACAATGTGCTGTAGATGACAGGATTCTGCTGTGAGGTCCCTGGATGCAGTCAAGATGGCAGGCCGCACAGCATGGAGCTAAGTAATGCCCCACTGCATCTGGCTAATAAGCTGTAAATAATTGTCTGGGCTTCACTCCCTTCTTTTTCTCTGTATTCTTTCCAGCATAATAAGAAAACATTCAGTTGGATCAGGCTTTTTTTTTAACAGCATGGGGAATGGGTCCCTGGAGCATCCCTTGTTTTTCAGCATTACCTTAACATAACATGGAGGTAAATTACAGACAATGGGACTTCAGCACACTCTCAGTGAACCTTTGTTTTTGCAATAAATCAATATGAACTCATGCTGGCATTTTCCTTTTCAAAAATATTGTAACTGTAGGCAGTAAACCGGACGAGGGAAGTCAGAATTTGCTGCCATACCTGTTATGTGATATTTTGAAGGCTTTTAAGGTTATGTCTGTTCATGTCTGGCATTCTGTAAAAAACAGTTGTTTTTTTTTAAGCAATTGTGATCATTATTATTGTTTGGTAGATTAATTAAAACTAAATTTTACAATCAGTAACAACACACATCTTCCCTCCAAATTTCGTCAAAGTGGCACAAATGGTTTCTGCGTTTGAGTTTGCAGTACACTACCTGCCCAGCACCAAACGGCAAACGCACAAAGTTTAGCGACTAGCTGGTGAACATAGTGGAGCATTTAGCAGCTGATGTCGGGGTGCAGGAGGTGGACAAGACAGGAGGCAACTGGAAAGTGGTCTTAGTCTTTAAAATGCTGCACTTAGCACCTTTTAATGTTTAAATTGTTATGTAAAATTGGTTCAGACCAATTTCATACTCTGGGTCATATGCAGCTGTCAGCACCAGCATTCATAAAAACACCATCATATCGGGCACCACAACTGTCTGTAAATACATAGTGATGATTAAGCACTTGAAGCTTTGGGCCGTTTTGTCAAGGAATCATTTATTTAAAAAGAAGAAAAGCTCATCTCTTCTGTCCAATACAGCAGACTTGCTGAAACCTAAATACAAACGTTGTCTCTCCTGTGAAGTTATTAAATCAAATTTAATCCTGAACACTGAACTTGGAAATAATGTAATCATATTGTCCTCTTGTGTGTGCGATTAAAACCGAGTGACAGATTGTTTGACCCGCCTATAAATAATAAATAGTGTTCACAAACTGCATTATTTTAAAGCCATTACATTTCCATATGAAATCAGTCTGTAGCTTTAACTGCAGCTTCTTGTGGGCTTGTCTACAGTTCAGGCTGTAGCGGATAGGAAATGCTTATGTGACACATTAGTGTTGCTAATTAACTGGTGAAAATATCGGGCTGGTTCTTGTGTTAGATCCAGAATGTCAAGCTTTTAAAATGTTTAAATTGCCCAATCAGTAAATGTTATTTATATTCAAACTAACATGCACATATGGGTTTAATCTATGGCCTATATACACTAGAGAGAATTTCCAAAAAGGTAAATAGAATAGAGTACAATAGGTGTTTCCAGAAATAGAGATACAAATTATTTATCATTATTCATGTCTGCAGCTGTCAGCTGGGCGAGCAATCTGCTGCCGTCCTTTGTTTTATTTTGTCCATATGTATTGATCCAGGTTTGTGTGAGCTTTAGAAAGTAACTCAAAAGTACTTAGCACAAGTGCAATTACTTTAATTGCAAAGCAGCAGTAAAGTAAGTCATTACAATTAAAGAAAGCAACTAGCTAATTGAACATTTTAATTACCTAACACTGGGTTTTGCAAGACTACTTAATGTGGCGTGAAATGTATTATGCAATACTTTAGGTGTATGTTTTGGTTATTCCATATTTTAGATTTCTGTATTTTTCATTTTGTATGTTCTCTGCCTACTGGTTTGAGGTGGGCCGGACTTAATGGGAAAAATGTGATGTCACATATCTGTGCACCAATCAGGATTTTGCAACATTTGAATAAAAATCTGCTGACTTTTATGAGGTTGTCAAGTGATTGTGTTGATAGGCCGCTGTCAATCAAATTGATCAAACCACACCCACACAGTCCTGATGAAGCCGAATAGAAACAGAGCACAACATGTCATACTATGAAAACCACGCCCACTGGAGGGGAAAATGATCCGCGCCACAATATGCAACCAAGGGCTGAAATGCTAACAAAATGCCTGTAGCTAGCTAAAAACATTTGATTTCAGCATGTCAAAGGAATATTTTAACACCCTATGTCTACCAGAGAGGAAAAGGTAGATTGTCTATCTCAGTATCTTCTCAAGCTAAGTTACTGTAGTTAGCTAAGGCACTTGCAAACATAATACTGCATAGCTTTCTGATTTAGCCACATTCCACTACACAAGTTGCTTACTGTCAAAATGCTTTAGCTTAACTTACAGCAATATAGTTAGCCTAAAACTGACATTTGGATATTTGACTTAGGCTACCAGTGACTAAATGCTTGCTGCACACGTAGGCATACTGAGCATCCCACAGTTTCCCCATTCTTCCTGCTGATGCCTCACGTCTGTATCTACTTTTGTCTTCTTAAAAGCTCAGTTTTTCGGTTCGGGAACTTATAAAAACTTAGTTCTGGGTTCTTCACCCTGTTGGTAGTGCATCCCACCACACAGAAGCTTTTAGGCATGTTCCTGTTGTTTGCTAGCAGACCAAAATGACAAGGAGGCACTTTCATGCAATACAAAGCCAATGAAGAGCGATGAATTGTTTTCCCCTCCGGTGTGGACGGGAGTTAAATGTGCTCTGTCTCTACAGCTGAGTTTCTAAGTGTTCTTTTAAAAAATAACTAAAGATGTTTTTTTTCCCAAACTTCAACTTTGACTGTTTTGCATTTAGTACGCAGTATTTAATGTTAAAGAAAAATAGCTGAGATTTGAAACCACATCTTCAGGGGGTTTGAGTGTAACTGAGTCCATGTAGCAACATGTGGTACCGCATGGTATACTGTAGCTCTTCCATCACTAACATGTAACAACTTTAAAGTCAGTAGGATGACACATCTGAGACAATCAAGGCTGCCTATTGTTCAAGACTTAAATGTAATGCTTATTGTGTGCATGATCAAATTCTCCAGTGCTTCAGTATGTTGAGTTATTTCATACCTCGTAAGGTGTGACAAGTGCAAACATGCCTGATAACTCTATGAATATAGCCACAGCCTTTGTGTATCTGACATAATGAGACCTCGCTAATGACCAAATGAATTGCTCGTCTAATGAATCCCCTCGCTGAAAAGACCCAGCAGCTCCTCTGTGTCTCCTACAATAGGAACAAATTTGCCAGCCGCGACCTTTTCAGCCTTTCCTCATATTTATCTCTGATAGCATGAGCAAGACCTTTTCTGGAAGACGAGATTGCACACTGTTGTCTGTAAATTAAATGCAACTGCTATTAAAAGATATCCCCATGCCAAATTTTTACCAGCCTTCAGTTCCAAGCTCCTTTTGCCTCACCTTCTCTGTGCTAATGTGAAAAAACACGCTTTGCTAGAAAAGGCTGGGTCAGAGCATTTACCTCTAATAAATAGGCTGTAGAAATTCCTGCAGTACTCAATAGTGAAGTGGAGATGGGTTGATTTTATTTTTTATTTACTTCCAAATGTAGGCTATCAACTGTATTTAATCATTTTAATCCTTTTTTTATTGTCATGTTAATTAAGAAAATGGGAATGCCCCAATTACACACCTTAATTAGCAAGTAAACACACACACAACACAAACACACAGCTACAAACAAATCCATTCCATCATGCAGAGTTTACCGAGTGTCCCCACCTCCTGTCCTATCCTCCACATCTGTTACAGGGTCTCTGCTTTTCTTCAAGGTGACTAATTTAATTTCCCTGATTTGACTGACCTTTGCCAGAGTTGTTTTGATGGCAATGATTTCCTGTCCCTTTGCCTCAGCATTCGCAGCAAACAGAGCAAGTGTAGCGGCCTGGTTTATGTTCCCGGCTCTCGGATGAAATGTGAAGTGAGCTGTAAAGAGATCCTTGTGTGTGACTGAGGGTCGCAATGCAGAAACAGGTGAAGCCAAATAGGTTTCGAGGCAATATATTGAAGTGCTGTAAAATGTGCTTGCATTGATGGGTTTCGGAGTCCCCTGAAATTTTAAACAGATTTTAACGACATTATCCACTGTATTAAAGGGTCATTCTGACTTCTCCATGGTAAGATAGAAAAAAAATCTAATTCTCTTCCTCTTTGCATCTAGACCAGTATCAGTCCTGTTTACAGTATGTGTAGCAGTTATAATTGGAACCCACAAGTCCTCCAACATAAACGACAAAATAGGTCATTTGCCAATGACTCCCAAAACGACATACATAGGCGTACCAGACCTTCGTAGTCATGGTAACAATAATAAACATGTGGTTAACGTTGTGAAACTGTCACAGTTTGGTTAGGTTTAGGCACCAAAACTACTTGGTTAGGTTTAGGTAAAGATCATGGTTTGGGTTATAATAAGTATGTTAGTAACTTAAGTTATGTCACGTGACTTACTAACATAACTTAAGTTAAAATTTGGTCTCCCGGTTGAGTCCTGTGTTCTCCACACTGATCTCCTCTCTACGCAGGCTTTGTCACTCTTTATACTACCTCACCTGACTTCCGCCTTTGCTCCAGTTTATAATTACTATGGCCACTAAAGGTTGGCGCCTAAATAAACGTAAATATGGGTTGTAATAAGCTGCTGCACAGACGATCTATACAGCCATATTTTTGCAGAGGACAGTCTCATTAGAACATGTGCATGTGACCAGCATGTGTGCACAAAATCTGAACTTAAGAAATTACAAGCTCAAATGAAAATGTAACACTACTAAGTACTGCATGTACTGTACTGTACTGTAGGACTTCATCTAATGCATAATATTTACATCCATGTTTATTTGCTAGCAGTGTTCTTCCCTGTCTTTGTTGGCACATAGCTGTGATTCTTGGCACCTGTAGATCATAGTATGAAATCATTGTCACCTTCGTCCTCGTGCATGTGCATCCTCGTGCGTGTGCATGAGAACAAACAAAATCAGGACCCACTCACACAAACATTGCTCAATAGTGCTACTAGTCAAAAACTCCAAGGTATATATAAAACAGGTATATACGTCCATAAAATTTGATGCATGTAGCTTTAATAACTGATTTTATTATTTTCAAGCTGGCATGTAATGTAGCATGATGGCAAACTATGTGTGATAGCCAATCAATTCACTCTGTAGGCTTAATGTGTTAAAAAGTCTACGATATAAATGCTATTGCTGAGGTTTTCTTCCAGCCCAGAACTTGTTTAAAGATGTTTCAAATTGTCCAAAAAAAACTTTGGTACTGTCACGACTGTAACTTTGTACTAGAATAGTGAGCACATGATCACCACAAATGCAATATTAAATTCCCCAAAGCAGTTCCTTTTTTGCTTTCTCCCCCAAAAAAGAGCCTTATTAACAAACGAAAATGCCAGCTTACAGTTCTTTGTTCCACTCTCCTCTGCATTCAGGGAGATTCCTGCGGGCCGTGCATAGTGCACTACCCACGGGGAGTGTGTCTTTAACAAAGGGTTTGTCTGTGGCAATGACCTGCGCGGCAAGCAAGCAAATCCTTTTATCTTTGCATTTGAAACGCACTGGGAGTTTCATGTCTGGCAGCTTCCATTGTTAGTGCTGAACCACATGCACCAAATGTATTTTAATCTGTCTGTTTTACTGAGATTTAGATTTACTGATAAAATGTGTGTTACAAGATATCTGCTGCACTATAGATCACTGGTGTCTGTTAGCTTCACTTCTACCTTTTCTCTGTTCATCCTTTGCGATGCCTTGTCTGGCATCATTCGTCTTTATGTAATGTATATAAGTACATTGCTGGCAACATTTTCAAGGCTACATTTCTATGGGAGGTGAGGCTAATAGTGTAAAGTAATTTATTCCTATTGAACCAATGTTACTTTGAGATTGCATGTGTTTGCCTTACATGGCCCTGAGTTTATGAACATAAACTGGTGGTGGAGAATCTTTGAGAAGTTCTAAAAGACTTTATATGCTATGGGGTGCCACTTGTTGCCTCTGCTATATTAGTAGACAGTGGTATTAAATTGTTAGGGAACATTATTTCTGTATTACATTTTTTATGTCAAACTTACTCTCGCAGTTGACAAATCCTCAACAAGGATGATGTCTTAGTTTTATGTCAAAAGCTAAAATCATATTTTATGATGAGGTGGTATCATAGCTAATTGGCCATTTTGTTTTGACAGTATTTAGCTTATTTGGATAATTATTTAGACCAGATGTTTCTGCATGATTTGTGCAAACAGGAGAGGTAAAATGCACTTTGTGTTAGATGCTCCATAGGGGTGTTTAAATTGTTTCGCTTACTTTATCAGCCAAATTGTAGCATATTACAGTTATCCACCACCAGCTTGGCTCAGCTGGCAAGCTATTTAATTGGGTGAAAGCCATTGTTTACTGTCAGGGAATCTAACTTGAACTGAAACCCAATCAAGATGACACTCATCTTAGTTTAAAACATATGATGTCTTCATTATTGTAATATATACTGTTTCTTAGGTTTTAGGCTTTCACAACACTAATCAACCTCTTTCTCCAAAGTACTTTTTTGTCCTTCTCGTGCCTTCTAGTGTTTTTTTTAGTACCAGTTAGTCACCCCCTGCAGGCTTTACATGTAGCTGTAACAGTCATCCAGCTGACATGAATTCAAGCTGACCACAGCTGCTGTTCTCTAAGAAGAATGAACTTTAACATCTGACAGAAGATGTTCCTTTTCCTTTTCTTGTACCTGGAAAAAATCTCTGGGCGATGAAAAGATTGTAATAAGTATTTTGTATTAAACATCCTGGGAATAACCAGATCATCTAAATAAAATAATTACACATTTTAGTTTTACTATAAGAGGAAAAACTTGGATTCTTTTGAAGCACCTACATACACCGATCAGCCATAACATTATGACCACCTGCCTAATATTGTGTAGGTCCCCCTTTTGCCACCAAAACAGCCCTGACCCGTTGAGGCATGGACTCCACTAGACCTCTGAAGGTGTGCTGTGGTATCTGGCACCAAGACGTTAGCAGCAGATCCTTTAAATCCTGTAAGTTGCGAGGTGGGGTCTCCATGGATCGGACTTGTTTGTCCAGCACATCCCACAGATGCTTGATTGGATTGAGATCTGGGGAATTTGGAGGCCAAGTCAACACCTTGAACTTGTTGTTGTGTTGCTCAAACCATTCCTGAACCATGTTTGCGGTGTGGCAGGGAGCATTATCCTGCTGAAAGAGGCCACTGCCATTAGGGAATACCGTTTCCATGAAGGGGTGTACTTGGTCTGCAACAATGTTTAGGTAGGTGGTACATGTCAAAGTAACATCCACATGAATGGCAGGACCCAAGGTTTCCCAGCAGAACATTGCCCAAAGCATCACACTGCCTCCGCCGGCTTGCCTTCTTCCCACAATGCATCCTGGTGCCATGTCTTCCCCAGGTAAGCGACGCACACGCACCTGGCCATCCACATGATGTAAAAGAAAACATGATTCATCAGACCAGGCCACCTTCTTCCATTGCTCCGTGGTCCAGTTCTGATGTTCACGTGCCCATTGTAAGCGCTTTCGGCGGTTGACAGGGGTACGCAGCCCCATACGCAACAAACTGCAATGCACTGTCGCCGGTTCATCGGTTTTCCTTCCTTGGACCACTTTTGGTAGGTACTGACCACTGCAGACTGGGAACACCCCACAAGAGCTGCAGTTTTGGAGATCGTCTAGCCATCACAATCTGGTCCTTGTCAAAGTCGCTCACATCCTTACGCTTGCCCACTTTTCCTGCTTCCAACACATCAACTTCGAGGACAAAATGTTCACTTGCTGCCTAATATATCCCACCCACTGACAGGTGCCATTGTAACGAGATAATCAATGTTCTTCACTTCACCTGTCAGTGGACATAATGTTATGGCTGATCGGTGTAAGTTATAGTGACTTAATGGTATCTCAGTTTTATAATTGGTATATCTACAGGCCATACTGCATACGGAGCACTTGATTAGGCTACTTAAAGGTCAGTCCTTTTATGTAAAATAACTACCTAGCATTATTCAGCATAGCGTATGCAAAACAAACATATCATAAAAAAAACACATCATACAAAGGTCACTGAAATGAATTGAAGAGGTACCTGCACACTTAAATCATAGTTTCCTTAAAGACAGAAAATATTTTGAGCAAGGTTAATCTTCCTCTTCTTCCCCTTTGGCCTTGATCAAAATCACCAATCACCAATACAGCTTGTTTTTAAGGGAGTGAGTGGGTACCCCTTAGTTTCACTTGCTACACACCCATAGTCCACCTCTCCTCAGGACTGTGTGGGTGGCTAAGAGATTTCAGGTAATGCACATAATTGGAGAACCCGTTTATATTCACTGTAACCCAACTACTGTAAATCTGCGTATACATGCAGTAGTAATCAGATTTCTTCCCTACTATATATTAAAAGCAAGGCTTACTTATTTTTAAACCTGCAATAGCTGATTTTGTGGCCACTTGGGGGCAGCAGAAACACCTGATGAATGTAACTCTTTTAGCTCATTTCTTCATCTCTACCAACTCCTGAGGGAAATATCTGGCTCTTTAGCTGCTAAACGCTCCTATGTTCACCAGCTAGTCTCTAATAGTGAGTGTCTGCTGTTTGGTGCTGAGCAGGTAATGTTCAGTAGGTTTTTAGAGCTTTTTCACTGAAAACAGCTGCCTGCTGTGACATGAAAACAACGAGTGAACCAAAACAAAACTCACTATAAAAGGTCCATAAAGTCGCGTCTCAGTTTTAGTCTGGCCTTGGAGGGAATTATTTTAAATACAAGATCAGATCACTGTATGTAATCATCTCTCCTTCCATCCAGTCGCTCTGCTGTCTGAAGTCTTTGTCCTGCACATGCGCACATGTAAAAAGCTGGCTAGAAACCCTGTTACCGAGTATACATGACCAAGAAATCAGTGATTCCCAGGACAAATCTAGCTGTGGAAATCAGGTTTCTCTAATCCCCTACCCTGATTATGGAAACACTGTTATTGTCATTGACACAAGGTTTAAGAAACTGGCTTACTGGAACCTGTTTACTCAAATGCATGTAAACCCACTGATTGATCTTTAGTTCCTATGCTGTGTCTCAAATCGTGTACTTCTGTCAGTACACTTACATGCAGTATACTGTGTACACTATGTACTGACTTGTGTAGTGCGTTAATTTTGACAGGGTAGTGTTGTCTCAGATCGAATACTGCGCTTACCGGAAATGACGATCGCAACCTTTGACCGCGTCTTCTTCTTCTTTTTAATGACGGATTGCAGCCGGGTGGAGCATTATTGCCAAAATTTTACCGCGATTGCCGCACACTGAAATATCTGCCAGCTTGTTTGCTCACTTGACTTCAATTCAATTATATTAAAAATGAATAAAAAATGAATGTGCTTTTACTTTTAGCCATAACAATCGCAACCGCGGCTGCCATTTTCATACGTTGGTGGTCCTCCCCTTCCGCTACGTAGCCAAGATGGCGACCGTTGAGGGTGAGAAGTGTGCAGCGTTCGACACTCAACTTTCTGACTGTTTTGTGTACATCATCTGGGTACTTATAGTACACTGCATTTTGCCATACTTACCAGTGTGAACGCACTAATGCACTAAAAAGACTAAGTTTGAGTATGCAAGTACGCAATTTGGGACACAGCACTAGAGTTCAGTGACATCACGTAACTCCCACCATAGCTCCATCCAGTCTCAACCTGACTCAAGGTCTAATTAGCCAGAGTAATTTAAAACACCTGTGTCAGTGTGCAGGACCTTTTAATGTACAAAAATAAAGAACAAGGGTTAACTGTCACCCTCAAGAGCTTTGCTTTACTGTATCTGTAGTTTTAAGTGTACAGTCCAGACAGATCATGTACTGTATAATGCTGGAAACATTACTCCTTTACAAGGGACAGGTTTGCCACACATTTTCCAAACCCTGCCACTGAAGGGGCCACACCTGCAATATTACAGCTTGCTTATCTTTCTGCCTTTAAACTGTCAGTTCCATATTCTCTTAGCAGGATGTAACCTGTGAGTGACAGCAAGGCATATTACATTTTATTACCCTGCAATGGAAGCGCAGTGCGATAGGGCTCTAATCGGGGACAGGCAGTGGCATTCTTTTACATGGTGAGGAGCTCCGTCAGTGCACAGACGGCTGATAGGATGAGGATACGATCTTTAAACGTGGGGCATTTATTTCCGAGCTCCACCGGCCACTGCTGCAACAGTTGTTCATCTGGACAGGGATAAAGAGGCAGCAGCCAGGGGAAGTGAGTCAATTTTAGAGGGTTGTGTAGAGGCAATTTTTTAGACACGGAGGTGAGGAACAATATCTGTGCTCCAGTTACAGCTCTGCAGACCATTAGGTCACTGTGCATGACAGGACAGGAAGTCTCAGGACACCACTCGCCTGGAGAGCCAACATATCGGACTGCTTACCAGCATATTTAAAAATTTGATGCAGCAGCACTTGCATTTTTCATTGATGTACAGGAGATCCACTCCAGCGCTCTGAGGCGATGGCCTTTAGCAAGAGCCTCAGTAATAACAATCCAGAATGGAACTAGGCTGTAAAAATCTGATGAATAAAAGCAGTTGTTGATAAACCTCAGATTATTAAAATACTCTCTCTTCAGGAGAGGATATTAAATATGTCCTGCTCATGAGCTGCATACAGCCAGGTAATTTCCTTGCAGGATTTGCAGTCCTTGCTCCTGAACAGGCAGGCAGTCCTCTCCGCACGCAATTAGGAGAGCCTCGGCTTGATTTGTTCCATTTCTCTTTATGTTCGCCGCAGCGCCTTTAATAGTTCTCCTGCATTCTTATTGCTCTGACTCAAGTAATAAAGGGCTTTCGGATACTTTCAGGTGACTTGAATGTAGATTTACTGTTTTATTTATCCCCCCATCAGGGGATTGGTTTTCTTGAGGTTGTGATCACTGTGTATGAACACCAGTGTAAAATGGGGAGGGCACTACTACTACTCAAGTAAACTAGTTTAAGATTTATCACACAGCTTGATCATTCACAATGTAACACCATTGTTACTCTAAATTCTACAATTATTGTGTGTAACTACTCTATTATACGTCTATTACTATCATACCACAGTGCTCCGGATCATTTTCCAAACTCAGCTGTCATCGGCATGAATCTTGACATCTCATTTAAAATCTTATGATTTCACCTCGGCCGGAATGTTTCTGCAGCCCTTTTCATAACTACGCCACACACTCCCTCGTCAGGGAGAGCGAGGTGTCTCTCCCGAAGAGAGCGCTGGAGTTCCTCTGCCTCAGTCTAAGTGTCAGCCTGCAGCTTATTAAGCCATTGTCATGCTGGAGGTTTCAGCCAGAGAGCTCATACCATTATGAGTTGCCCGTGGCCCTGTGAGCGGCTTCAACCGCTGGCTACAGAACGCCAGGTGATTTAATATGGCCTGAAGAAAGTGGGTCTGTGTGGATAATCCTCCCTCGCTCACATACATCCATATCCTCACTATTCTTTATGCTCCTGTTCCCTATTCACTCAGCCGTTAGGGGGATGGACGTCTGTTGGAATCAGCGATGTAGTGGTGTAGTGGTAAAGAGTGGGTTTAGTATGAATATTTCTCCATGAAATGATAGTGTGTTGGAGCAGATATGTTCATTTCATCGCCGGTGCTTGAGAAATAAGTATACTCAATACCTTTTAAATAGAAGTATAATGGTGTGTGTGGTGGCTTAGCATTGCGAAAGCCAGAGATGTGAAGAAACGTGTGCTGGTTTGCTGATGTTGACCTTTCAATAAAAATCGGATATCAGTCAGCAATCAGCCAATATGATGAAGGTGAGTTTCTGATTTCCCTTAATAGCTCCAGGGTTGTCAATAGTAAACATGTCCTAGTGTATTCCCTTGGGGGAGTGCTGTGATCACAGGCAAAAAGTTTGAGCCACAGCATGATTTGCGGCATCCAGCTGGGTCCGGGTCACATGGATGGCTCAGATGCTACTCTGATGCTCTCCTTCACAGTACAAAAAAAAAATCTAAGTGAGAGTCAGGATCCAAAATGTAATTTGATATGAAAGCAGACTAAGAGCTGACTGAGTGTAACCATTCTCGTGACCCAAATAGTTACTGTATGTGCTTTTATTGCTTCATCAAAAAGCACTTATGCCTCATGAAAACTGTAATTATTCTCTATTTAGCAAATATGTCAATGACATGCCCCTCTCACTCTCAGCAAGGTTTTTTATCTTTATATAATTTGACACTGGCATTCTAAACTCCCTCTGCCTTAGACATTTTATAGATTGAGGATTTTCTCTACCTCCACCTGCCATGTTGTGGGTTGCAATGAATTGAAATGAAATACCTGCAAAGAAATAAAACATCTTCACACTTCAGATTTCATTCAGGGACAGTCCAAAAAGTACTCATTTTGCCTTAAAATTGTCAGGTTTAAATCTTAGACGCCAACTGCTTCCGACAGGGAACATGTCAAATTAGTGTCTGAGGCATCTAAAGCTGCTACTGTGGTCTGATCCTGCCGGGCCCGGCTATTCTGGCTCTGGGACTGAGTCAAACTTTTGGCCTATGATCATAGTTCTCCATGAAGGGGCAGAGGAAGATGGATTTTATTATTGAAAATGAACAGAATTGTGCCTTAAAGAGCATCCAAAGTAGAACTTAATTAGTTTCAATGGAGGGTTTGACTGTTTGACTCTTGGTCTACATGCTGTCTCAGAGGCTTCATTACACTGACAAGAACAGAGGTTTGGGAGAAAGAATCCTTGGAATTATGCCTGGGTTTGTTGGGTTTTTGTTTTGCTTCTTTTGTTTATTTGTTTTTTTGGCTTGAAAATTATTATCTAGCTATCTATCTAGCTAGCTAGCTTCTGATATGCAACCTGAACTGGTAGAATGCAATTGTTTTGATTTTGTGCACAAATCTTAAACTGTTGACACTTCTCCCTCTCTTAGCCCCAGTAATTACTGCTGCTCATACTGTCGGGTGTAAAGTAAGAAGAGATGGATGTGAGAAAACTGTTTTGTCATGGAATCTGCTAAAAATAAAACAGTTACTTTAGTGAACTCATCTGTTTGTCCTTGTGTAGAAACATTTATGAATATGGATTGCTTTGCTTATGCATGCATATACTGAGTGACACATTTTGAATTGTTGTGATTCCAAAGGGGCTCCATGCGTATAGGGACTTGATATCTACAAACATCAATGAAGACATACAGTGTATAGGATTTAAAAAAGCTGACACTCCCAAACAAAGTGACTTATTAGTCAACAGGCTGACACACTTGCTGTTGCAGAGATCAAAGCTGTGACTGCTTGGCTACTCGACGGCCTCCCTAACCACATGTTCACAACCCATCTGACCAAAATCATAGAAAAGCATGTGGGCCTGAGTGTGACTGTGAATATAAATCATGAACATGCTTACATGTAGTCAGTCTCATGCTGCTGAATAATGGCAGGCTGTTATGTGTGCCTTATTAGATTGACGTGGTGTGCGGACATGTGCAGGTGCTACCAGCGGGACGGCGGCGTATAAATAAGGATGAGAAGCCATTTAGGATGACTAAAAAAGGTCTTAGGAACATGACTTGGCATCACATTAAATTTCCTTGGCAAGAATCTCCATCTTATTAAAAGTTAGTAGCAGCAGGGGATGTGAGCCCCTGGCGCAAGTGTATGCATGCAAACGCATGGGGATTCATACAAGTGCACACAGGAGTAGAATCTTGAAGTACAGATACACATGTCGGTAGGTTTGTTTTAGTACTTCTAAGTTCCCTAACCCCTAAATTCTAACCAAGTCCTATCATTATAGGACTATAGGTTATATCTTTGTTGCTTATTTTGATTAGGCTGCTAATGTTCCATGCAAACATTATATTCTGATTATGATCAAAAATCTGGATAAGACGCATAACCAGGATACTCTACATGTATGTGCGCTTGGGTGACCTCAACTCAAGTCATGTAATAATTAATCACTTGACCAAAAGATATGATGATAACAGTGCCCTAAAATATAAGACATTACTAAGGATGACTGGGGCCAATCCAGGCATTTTTAAATTAATGTAGCCTTGGTGTCAAAATCCAGATGTTTGTTCCGGAAATGACAGCTGTCAGTAAGCGATGCGAGCACAGTGCATAATGCTGAGGTTGAAGGGAGTCTGCTAAACCCCTTTCAGACCTTCCTGCCACAACAGATCTGACATTCTCTATGGATATACTATGGATATATTGTGATGCAGATTCAATTTTATTCATGTGGAGCTTTTCAGCCCACGTATCTAAGTTGCTTTATTCATTTTAATGCAGCCTATTGTAGGCTAAGTGTGCACTGTAAGCTGTGCAATGTAAATAGAAATAGATACTAAAACAAGGGCATTCCCAAATGATGTCAGATATTGAGGTGCAGGTAAATCAGTACAGAAGGAAATGTTCAGTCAAAGACACTGCTCTCCAAATGGTCAGTAACCTGGATAAGAAATAGTAATAACCAGATTTCTATGTTCCATATCATATATGATTATGACCAGGATAACACTTATAACAGGGACACTTGTACATGTAAACATACTCATTGACAGACTAGTCTATTGCTGTGCCTCAATTCAGATACTTACGTTAGTACACTTCTATGCAGTACACTGTGTACACTATACTTACTTGCGTAGTGCGTGAATTTTGACAGGGTAGTGTTTAAAATGAAACATTGTCATTGTGCTCTTACTGGAAATGACGATCACAACATTTGACTGCTTATTCTTCTTTTGGAAGAATGGCAGATTGCAACCGGGCGGAGCATTATCGTCAACATTTGACCACGATTATCGCTTGCCCAAAATATCTGACGGCTTGTTTGCTCACTTAACTTCAATTCAGTTATTATTAAAAATGAATAAAAATAAATAAAAATGAACGTGCTTTTACTTTGTGCGATGTTCACCATAACAATCGCAACTGCGGCCACCATTTTCATAGGTTGGTGGTCCCTCCCGTTCCGATACGTAGCCAAGATGGCGGCCACTGAGGGTGACAAGTGTCCAGCGTTCCACACTGAGACACAGAGTATGTCTTGTTTATGACATGACACAGACCAGAAGTTGAATAAACTAGATGGAACGATATCTGGTCTAGGTCACCAAAATGGCCCAAAACGGTACTGCCTAATGTAAGTCCTCTTCCAACACTAAACCTTTGGAAAAGTAAGGTCGCACCCTGTCTACATACAGTATAATACTACCTACAACAACAGTTTCTCAGCAGGATAGGTAAATGAACACACACAGACACACATTTCACCCATAAATTGAGGATAAACATGCCACCTACCACCTCCGCAGAGCAATCTCGTCTGAGGAAACCTGCTGCCTGCGTTCTCTTTTTGTTGGGGTTTTACATGGCCTATATCTGACAGCTGTGACAGCACTGCCACGTAAACAACTGCAGATGATACAGCGTGTCCAATGTGTTTTATAAGCGATGGGTGATTGGACAGGTAAATGGTTCCTTTTTTCTCCTAACATGCACCGTCAAAAAGGAGGAGGGCTTTAATCTGCACTAACAAGCTGTCATCCACATTCATGTCAGGCAAATGTTCAGTGAGATGCTATTGTAAGTAAAGGAATGTAATATGACAACAGCAAAGTGAATTAACAGCTGATTTGAATGCAGTAAAAGGAGACACCTAAATTGAGCAGTCTCTCTCAATATATACATAAAATACATTTGGGACTACTTTATGTGCCTGTTCAGAATAGTAATCTAAAGCTCGTCAGGTGACAGGTTCCACATGTTTTGTAGTGGCCTGTATGTCAGATACGACTGAACACACAAATCAATGCAAGGTCCTATTTGCAATCGTGACACTGTGATCTCTGTGTACAAGGTTTCAACCACAACAATTGAATGCGACATTTCCCACGCATTCCCTTGTTTTGACAAGGGTTAAAAACTCCTCACGGTCAAGCACACAATTGATTTAGGATTGAATTGTCAAAGTGAAGCGAAGGGCAAAGGGAGCAACTGGAAACACGTTCATTTTTGTAAAACCACACGCGAGCGCTGCAGGCATTAGCGGCCCCATTACAAGCTCACATGTAGTTTAATAGATGTGGTTGGGGGGTGTTCTAATGCAACTATTGGAGACATTTAATTACTGTTCTGTTCTTTCAGCCATCCTCCACCAAACCTCATGAAACACTTTGTGCATTATGAGTGATATTTGAACTATGTGATCCATCCATTCTGTTCTATTTTTGTGAATGCGGCTTTTACTCCAATGGTCTGTCTTTCTTGATTTTTCGCCCAACATAGTGTAATAATGAAGAGACTGCAGTGTTTTATGTTTCTTCTAGCGTAAATATTTGTTGCTTCCCTAAATGTAAAATGCCTTATGTCGTTCGCAGCAAAGGTTTAGA
Source organism: Macquaria ambigua (assembly GCA_008360985.2). Lineage (NCBI taxonomy): Eukaryota > Metazoa > Chordata > Actinopteri > Centrarchiformes > Percichthyidae > Macquaria > Macquaria ambigua. Next base: position 114,128 of record VMKM01001266.1, on the reverse strand, counting down.
GTAAAAGTAAAACCTTTCATGAGCTGGCTATGAGTTAAATCTCTGTTGTGTCAATCAGCAACAAACAGCAGCAAAATAGATATTTTTGCACGTAAAAAAAAAGTTGCAAACCTTTTCTTAAAGCAAAACCACTTTCAAGTCCAGACATGAAACCCAAGATTGCAGCTATAAAAGAGAAACCCTGATTGAATCTTTAAAGTAACACATCTCCCACCTTATATGTTGTAATGTGACATTTCTTGTATAGAAATCATCATGCCTACAGTAATCAAGTGCAATCTAACATGTAGGGAGATAGCTTTGGCTCCAACTGCAAGGAAGGTCGTCTCTATCTCCCCGTTCTGTGTATAAGCCACATAAATCATGTATGCACACATCCAGTAGAGCCCTGGCTCCTCCACTCCGCACCCTAACACCCACCCCCCATGCTGTGGCCCAGATAAACACGGGCACAGATGAACACTTCAGGTTATCCCCCTGATTCCCCTGGGTACACGTCAAGGAGATCACACCGTCAATGAATATGCAAAAAGGGGCCAGGGAGAAGTGATAGGAATGTGGGACTGGGCAGATAGCGCCCGGCTCGGCTAATATTTCAGCGCATAATGATGTCATTTCGATGCTTGATCATTGAACAATTGACTGACTGGGGCTGGTGATCTGGCGGCTGCTTATCTTGTCATTGAGGTCACACACCGTGGAACAGAAAGGACAATACTGCTGGGAGCGAGAGCGGGAAGAAGACAGGACACAGGATACAAAAAAACAGCTAAAAGGAACAACTAACAAACAAAAGTGCTAGCACATCATTATCAGGGATCAGTGAGTCTTTTAACTACTAATCCTCTCCTTTTAAAAGTCTCAGAAGTGTGATTGGACTAGTGGGGGTTTGAGGGGGTAGGAGGGTAGTCTACACAAACGAGTGCAGTGACGCCTAGGAACACCAGTCCCAGTCCATACAGAGCCAAAGCATTGATCAACCTCACGTTTGAATGAACTGAAGGAAAGGCGACAGAGGTATCGCCTTTCTCCTCCAGAGTTATCCACAGACTCTAGACTCACTGCATGTCCTTAGCAGCAAGGTCTCAACAGCATGCTGGTTGGGCTAAAGAAAGCTTCACCTAAAATTCATGAAAATATTTTTTAAAAGCCTTGAAATAATGTAATGTACAAGGATGGAATCCAAACCAAATACTCATGTTTGCTTCATCACAAGAGATGAATTAAATGGAGAATATCACAATAGTTAATAATAATAAATATTCTCCATAATAATGGAGAAAAATAGAATTATAATCCTTAAATTTTCAGTCCTGGTTGATGTGGAATTCTGGAGGCTGCAAACACTTGTTGAGTAGCTACTTTGTCAGAAAAACAGAGGAGCACTTGGTGTGTCTGTTTACAGTGCAGCCAAAGAAAATCGCACTGTTATAATTAATTAATTAATAAGTCAGTCAACGATCAGCCTTTTTATGACATGCCATGAGCAACCACAATCTGAATTCATGCTGCACACGGCACGAGTAGTTTTCCACACAACACAACAGCATCTAACAGCTCACCGTGGCTGCTTACTTGTTGTTCCATTACTCCCTGCAACATTCAAAACTGACGCATTTTTGATGAATGATTCCACCCTGTGTTTTGCCAATTGAATGGTTTTAATATGTACTAGCAGCAGCAGGAAATGTTGGGTTTGCCTTAGCAATAACTTAATACAACTCTGCTACAGTATACGGAGGGTGAACAGTAAACAGTGAGGCTGATATCAATGAGATAAAATTGCAAACTGGATTACATGCATGCAGCGTTTCCTGTGTATACTGTATGTGCATAGGTAGGCAATTTGAATACAACAGAGAAATGGCGGACTCCGTCACTAACAATAAAAACAACTATATAGAGAGGTAATTAAACAATGTAAATACATTGAATGGCTATTCCTGAAAAAATTGCAGACCATAAAGTTTATCAATTTCATGAAATTCTATAACTTTATAGATGTTATTCTAAGCCAGTTGAAAATGTAGTTAAACTAAGACGATAAGACAACTGAGGACATCTCATTGTCTCCTCCTGATGAATTTGTTCAGTTACTTCATACAGCTTGAACACATGAGGCGTGTCCACTGAAAACATAAATTGTACAAAATTGTAAAATGTAATTTCCAGGGTCATGATAACAAAAATGTCTGGATAAGCAACTTTTAAAACAAGAAATGTTTAACTGAAATGTATTTCCTGTAAAGCCCACAGATAAGGAAGGTGTTTTATATACATCATCATCTAAGGTGTGTGCCATTTACCCTGTGTTCATTTTTCTGCATCTTATTTTTCCCATCTTTCCTGTTTAATTCCCAATAAACACTTTAAAATGCCTTGATGTTGATTCCACAAAAAGCCCACTGGATGCATTTCAAAAATGTCTCATCGTCTGCTAAAGTGATCACATCGCTAGCTTCTTTAACCGTGTGTATTAACACTCTGCCCCCTGCTAATGCCTATCAAACATACTTGATCTGTCGCTAAAATAGATTTCCTCTATGATTAATCCATGCCTCTTGTCTTCTGGATTAAGAATTCAAAGGTCCCAGTGCTAACCATTATCCCCAGGCCATGTTCTAATATCGGAGACTGGAGCATTGTCTCGCCCACGTAACCTCTCTCTCTCTCTCTCTCTCTCATACACACACACACACACACATACATTTTGTATATCTGTCAGGATATTGTGTCCTAGTGATGTCTGTGGACTGATCATGAATCCTTGTATGCAAAGTCTTTTCCCCTGTTGTTATTATGCTGGAGATAAATCTTCCAGTTCAGGGACGTGGAATCGCCTCCCTCTGTATTGCAGGTACACCCACTACAAGAAATTACGTTTTAAATCTTAAATTGAAATAATAAGATCACATGTCAGGCAAATAAATAAGAGATTTGTACAGTAACCCAATAATAAGACATGCTGATGGAAGATAATGATGGGAAAAGTAAATATGCTCTTTAGTTATGGTGCTCAGTCATCTATTGTAGATATCATCTGTTATCAGGAGTTTACTCAAGGAGATTTAACCACATTTAGCTCAAAGATGCCTCAGATAAGATGATGATAAATATTCATTTTGCTGTATAATTGGCATCAATTCAAGGATATGTGAACTGAAATGAAAGCTGGGCTAATAGGTTGCTCTGCCTTTTGAGGACTTTTATAACAAATTCATATAGCACCTTTCAAACAAATCAAATGCAATTCAAAGTGCTTTACAAGCGATTGACAAAGCGTAGGATGTTAAAAATGGATCTAGAGACTAATGCACACCAAAACAACCAAAAAAGCATAAAAGATAATACAAGCAATAAAAATAGCCGGAAAATAAAATCATGAAATACTACACAAAATAAATATATAATAGTAAAATAGTAAAATGTTAACAGAATAAAATAGAATTAAATAAATAATAATAATCAACAATAAAATGTTGATAAAACAGAAATAGGATAAAATAAATAATCATGATGATACTAAATAAAATAAGCATAAATAATAAAACCATAAAATTATAAAACACTACATAAAAGCAAGACTAAATAGATGGGTTTTTAATTTACATTTAAAAATCTCAATATCTCCAGGCTGCAGTATTATACTTTTGTTTGATGTAATACAGCTGTATTACAGAAGGTTATGCTGCTTTCATGACCAATCCCAAAGGGAATTCCTCAGGAATTCCCAAAGGGATTATTCCAGGAATTATTCCTGGTTAAATGAGACCAAGAGTCTAAAGCCACTGTGACTTTAGATGGCTCTGTGAGGCTATACACAGCAGGGCTTTGTGCTAAATGCTAACATATTTACAGTGACAATGCTAACATGATGATGATTAGCAGGTGATGTTTACAATGTTCACCATCTTAGTTTAGCATGTTAGAAATGCTAACACTTGCAAATTAGTACTAAACAGCTGAGGCTAATGAGAGTGTCATTAGTTCTGCAGGTATTTGATCATAAATCAAAGCCTTGACCAATTTCAATTTTGACCTGATGATGGCACTAGACGTAAAGTCAGGGGATCACCAAAGTTATGAAAATTCACCCTTAGTGGAACATGAATGTACAAAATCTCATGACAATCAAACCAATAGTTGCTGAGGTCTTTCAATAAAAAACAAAAATGTCAACCTCATGGTGGCGCTAGAGGAAACGTCAAGTCATTAAAGTCAGTAGAATTCATTTTGTGGTAAACATGAGTATTTGTACCAATTTCCATGGCAATCTATCCCATAGTTGTCCAGATATTTCACCCTGAAAGAAAAACATGTCAAGCTGCCAGTGGTGCTAGAAGAAAAGTTGGGGGATCACCAAAGTCAGGAGACTTCATCCTTTTGGGACCATGAATGTCTGCACAAAATTTTACGGCAATCCATCTAATAGTTGGTGAGATCTTTCAGTCAGAACCAAAGTGGTGGACCAGTCGATCAGAACGGTGCCATCCATAGAGCCATGATGCTAGCGTGGCTAAAACAGTGATATAAGCAGAATATAACGTTGCAAATAATCATACTTTTTGGCATTCCACTCATTATACAAATTACTTTATTGCATTTGCAGCAGATATTTTTACCTCATTCATGACTTTGCAGGTAGGTGCTTTGTACTATTTGTAGTAAATGTGGCTTTCACTTCAAATTCATCACATCCAGTTATAGGCTTCTTTCAATTCTGGACACTTGAGATTCAACCTATAAAAAGGTTGATTAAGGTCCCTTAAGTTGTTTAATTTTTTTAAACAAATATATATTTTTACTTTTTCTCATTACCTGTCTTTATTAGCTTTCTCAACAACAACTCAGATGGCAGGCTCTACTGACTTTTTGTCCTCAGCCATGACTGAACACGGATCCATCTCTCCTCTATATTGTCTATGATAATTACTGGTTGTGGCTGTTTGTTTAGCCTTTTGTCTGACTGAAAAGGGTAGATGAGAGAGAATGAGACCCAGAGAGGGAGAGAAAGACAGAGCAGGCTTCCGGCACTCATTCCCCAGGGTCCTACACCACCCTGCATTGGCATTTTATTGAAATATTAAAGGTGAGGTAGATCCACAGCGACATATTGTAAAGCCTGTCACTCCGATCACAAAGGCACTGAAGTGAGTGGAGGATGGAGAGGAAGAGCAAGAGGAAGCAGAGAATTGGGGGGGAAGGGGGGGGGGGGGGGGGGGGGGTAGATG
>VMKM01001266.1:0-108639 GCA_008360985.2 Macquaria ambigua | reverse complement strand
ATTGTGGCTCTCTCGTCTCGGATACTCCAGAATTGTGAGGAACTGTGTGTGTAGGTGACTGAGAGGCAGTGGCTGGGAAAGTCACAGTACAACAAGCAATCAGAATTTCTAAGCCACTGCTGAGAGAAGTTGGCGAGCAGGACAAGTGGAAGGGAATTGTATTGACACAGGGAAGAGGCGAAGGATGTTGGGAACCCACGTGTTAAGAGAGGCTGAGAAACCAACAGGGGATGTTAAAACACTGGCAGATTCTACTCAGGCCCAGCCATTGATTTTTAAATTCATTTATTTTATTTTTGTGGCAGTTTGACGGGCGTGTGTGCACAGTGGAACGTGTTGGCTATCCTTGTGCCTATCATGTCGGGCCTGGTTTGTAGAGGAAGGAAAACGTGATTGGCACTCAACCCACTGGTAATGTTGTCAAGGTTCTTTACCCCACTTTCTCCCCAATTTAGAATGCACAATTCACTTTGCACTGCAAAGTCCTTGTCACTGCTAACTCTGCTGTTGAGGGTGTAGACAGCAATGTGCTTCCTCCATTACACAAGGTGTTGAGCTGCTCCTTTTCAGCTGCCAGTGAGGACTGTTGTTGGGAGAGTGTGACACGTGAGAGGTTCACACTATCTGCCCAGTTCTAAGGCCGTAGTCAGACCAAATTGGGTGTTGCGGTGATTAGCGCAGGGTTGTGCAGCAGTGTGGGAGTGTCACTACACGGCCATGCTGATTGTAGCACAAGTAGAAATACTAACCCTGGACTGCACGGTGATTAACGTCTTTATACTCCCTTGTGGCAGGGTTGTACAGCTGATGTACAGTCATCACGGCGGTGATCGATCAGTTGCTCAGTAAACAGAGGAATGCTACAGTAAACAGCGGAATGCTACATGGTAAACAAAGTTCTTCTTCACCTGGGTGCGTTCCAGTCTGATCGCGTTGCGTTTCTCCAAAAGTTGATTCTGTTTTAACTTTTTGCGGCAGCCTAAACATACTACCCACATTCAAATGAGCGGGAGGACTGACGTTTTCACCGCAGCGCCTGATTTGGTCTGAATACAGCCTAACTCCACTGTGCAGGTGCTTCAGTTAACCTGTAGAATTGGCTAGTGTAGTGACAATGACAAGGTCCCTCACTGGCTTCCCACCCACACAAATGGTCAGTCGTATTTGCTGGAACTGGAGGTACCGCTATCGCAAATCAAACTCCGGGTCTCTGGGGTGGATGATGAGAATTTCTCTCAAGCACCAGCCCCTTATGCACCCATAATGTTGTCATTTGTATTGAAAGGTCAATGAACACTTGAAAAACAAATGAGAGCTTAAGTACTCACAAACAGCATTACATGTGACATGTACGACATATCGTCATGCAGGGATAATATTGCTGGAATTTGGAGAGAAATGTGACACCATACTTTAGGGTGACGATTACTTTAAGCAATCCCACAACTTTACCTTACTATATTAAACTTTACTATGAGGCCAAGTAATAAAAAGTTGTAAGGGACTTGATCAAATCAACAATATACAGTATTGTGCATTAACATGCCACTGACAAACTGAATATGAACACAACATATAAGCTGCACATCCATCATTTCCACCAGCTTATCAGTGTTACTATACAATGCTTAGAGAATGTGTAGGTTTCTGACTGGATGATGTAGAAACTCTGCAATCAAAGCTTGTCACTGATCAAGCTTTAGATATCAAATTGATATATTGCTTCCAACAGGACCAAATCCCAACAAAATTCTCATGTCAAATGTTTTGAAAAAATGAATCATTAAACATCTTTACAATCAACAAAAAGGGCAAACAAGGCAGATGTAGCTCTTACATTGCCTTAAATACATTTAGCAGTAAGCACAGTAAATGTAAAACCATTTGATTGCGAATAGTGCCAGAATATACCCAACCAAGTCATCATCAAATAACATTATTTGTATGTTATCATTATAATAGAACAGAATTAGCAGCTTGTGTGACAGTCTGCTCATACACAACCATTCAAATAAATATATAAATACAATAATGAAAAAGTTATTAAGTTATTGACTTTCACACAAACGCAGAAACTTACTTACTTATTATTTCAGTTTAGATAGCTAATACTACTTAGCTACAACATTCAACCCTCATCTTGGCCCCCTATTATTCTGAACATGGCATCTGCTTGACTTCACTGCTGCCATTGGCTGGACACTGGACGGGAGGCAGCGTCCCAATGGGAGTAAAGAATCTGAATGGAATGCTAAACCTAACTAATTTTTAAGCTGGCCTGATAAGTACTAATAATAAGGACAATAATTACATAGGGCAATGAGTAATACACTATCACAACTCTGAATGGGCCCAGTCCCTCAGGCTTTGAGGTGCTGATGTGGGAAAGTGTGCTTATCAGAATAATGGAACATACTGCGAATGGCTGTGGGGATTCCCACAAAGGAAATTGCCAAGAGTTACTATGACCAATGAAGCAGGGCCTCTGATAATTACACTGACAATCACGCCTGCACAGTACAGTATGTGAACATGGTGTTTGTAAGTGTTCGCAGCAAACATAAAGAGGTAGTCTGGAGGCGGTACAAAGATTTGGATAGATCATCCTGTTGATGGTTGATTTAAAAACCAGTTTCAAAATATGTCAGAAAGATATTTAGGGACATCTAAGCTTTAATTTTGTTGCTGTAATGACATGGTTGTTCCCATCATCCTCCTCATCATCTGCTGAGCTTTGTTGTCTAGTTACCAGCTTCAGCAGTGAGATATCCTTGTTGACTCCTGATGACTTTACCGTCTTATACCATAAAGGTATGAGTCCCCCTCAGAGCCATATTGCCCTTTAGAAGTAGAATATTATTGCTTCTAGTTGTGCTAACACTGCAATGTTCCCACATTCGAGCGCAACAATATGACCCCATGGCACATATCCAGCTGGCATCCTGTTACATTAAAGGAATTAGAGATTTGAGATAAGACAACTTTGAAGATATGGGAGTACAGTTTAAACTGCAGAGCAAATACTGATCTGATGACAGTTTCCTGAGTAACAGACACAAGGAGCCATCTAGGGGAAGTTAAACAGCCTTTGTAATCTCTGCAGGGTCTCATACACTTGATAAAGGTTTGGCGTCTGGTGTCTTGAATCAAGACTTCAGTCCATTCTTCTGGCCATTGATGTAAAGTAGCAGATTTTTCCTGATTAAATTGATCTCATGAACAGTTCGATCAGCCAGAGGGGAACAGATTAGACATAGAGAATGTAGAAAGCTGGTATTTGGTGAGTACGCTCTGACCTCATCACTTCCCATAATCATACACTTAAAGCTCAGCACCGAAGGAGATCAGGGAGTCATGATGAAGATTGATTTGTGAGTGACCAAAATCTTAATTTACTGATTTACTGATGTCAGACAGCCTTATATTAGCAAAACTGTAACATAACCAGTATTATATGTTTGCAGTTTTCACTGATATTTCTTCCTATTAAAGGAGACTGTCCTCACAACCAAAACGACAGCAGCAGTTGTTTCAGCAAATGCCCAAAGATGACACGTCTACTTTCAAGTGACGAAGCTCTGTAGCGGCTGTATGGGAGCATTGGAGAGACATCAGGATGACGTTATTATAAAGATACCATGTCTATAGAGGGAGGAGGTTGAGGTGGATGGATGAGTCAACAAAATGTCAGGCTTTAACATGTGAGACCTAGCAACCGTCATCGTTGGTATCTTTTAACCATGGCCACAATTGTTCCCAAACTTTAACCATGTGGTTATTATTGCAACCATGACATTGAAGGTCCCCTAACATCAAAGAACTTATGTTAACCCAAACCATGATCTTTCCCTAAACCTAACAGAGTTGTTTTTGTGTCTAAACCTAACCAAACTTTAACCATAGTGTTGTCACGTCATAAAATAGATTTATTTTTCCAACAGGGATTTGTAACAGTTTAAGAAAATAATGTCGTCCTTCCAATAAGGTCATCAGATCAGAAAACGCATTGTATTTTAATTATATATATTTTGGGGCATTTCTGCTTTATTTGACAGTGACAGCAGAGAGAGACAGGAAAGGCAGGGGGGAGAGAAAGGGGACAAGATGCAGCAAAGGGCCCAGACTGGATTCGAACCCGCACTCTACCAGGTGAGCTACCAGGGACTTGTTTCATTAAAAGGTTTTTGGAATTTTTCCTTGCCCACTTGAGGTGGTTGTGCTTTACACTATGGCTTGATGTGACCTGTCTGTTTTACTAAAAACATTGCAAAGTACAGTATGTTTAGGAGAGGTACTGTATAAAAAGTCCTATTTTGTATGATCTCTGAGAAGTGCAGGGCAGAAACAGTGTATGTGTGTGCGTGTGTGTGGGTGTTGTAATTATACCATCTCACGGCACTGTTTTCATGTTAAATGTACAGCAGAATTGCTCAAATAGCCGTTCAGCCCTCTCAGCGACCTGGAGTTCCTCTTTATGGTCTGTCCGGCAGGTCGTGTCGTGCTAACATGCAAACTGGAGTTGCTCAGCATAATGGAGCACATTTAGTGATGAGTCTGCATAGTAGCGGAGGTGGATAATTTGTTTGACGGTTCACAAAGTATGAGTTGAATGATACCGTTAGGTTATTTTGGGTTCTTCTTCTTATTAGGAGCATAGATTTGCAAAGCTAATTTCATGCCAATCTGGCTATTTCATTTTGAGGTATTTTGTAAAATCTCTTATTGTATAAAGAGTCAAAAAGACATAACATGTCCCACTCCTCGAGCTCTTCTAAACATCTTTTTGGACACATTTTTAAAAATGAAGCAGATTGAACACTTACATTTAAATTGCCTCGTGTAGTTTAATCTTATGAGATTTGTTTCATTATATGAGAATATTATTGGCTATTCACTGTAGCCGGCACAGATCATTCATAATTTAGAAAGTGCAAATTAGCTTTTATTGATTATGGTTGTATACATCTCGGACGCATTAGTAAATCAATATTTTAATACTGTTGTGAATAGTGGTTTGGAATGTGTTTAATTAGGTTCATTAAATGTGAGTAGCTAATTAGCTTTCTGAGAGAAATTCTTGTTGTGTTTGAGATAAATATCACCTGCCTCTTTTATTTTAATTGCTTTCTGGGAACTTGGTCTATTTAACGCAGTTAGTACTTGAAATATTGTCATTATTATTTAGTTATTAAGATCAAATAAGAGGTTCTGAATACAAGAGAAAGGGATGTAAAATGATCAGAATTGATATTCAACCAAATATTAGCTAAAGTGTGCAGATTTATACTGCAAGCAAAGTACAATTTTCTTTAAGTAATACAACTTTCAATTGATTCTGAGTACAGCTCAATAAAAAGACTTGTACATATTTTTTTACCGCACCTTGAGGTATGACAGTGCCCACATATAAAGCACTGTAATGTCTTTGCAGTGTTGCCTTTGCAGATTTTGGCTCTAGAAGACCATGACAATGTGGTAGAATCACGGGATTACCCAACCTTGAGTGCTTTGATATGTAAGGTATAGACTGACTGGAGAATACATCAGCTTTTATGATTCAAGTTGCAATATGTCTTTGAATTCAGCTCTTTAAGGCATGCTATTTTTAGTTTACTTTTATCGTGTCATGGTAGACCAGCTGGGGTGGCTCATGTGGGGACTACAACACCTCAACACATGAAACAAATACATTTTTTACTTTTCCCCTCGTTTTTGCTGTGCCACTTTGTTAGCACCTCACAACGGCAGTATTATCAACATGGCTGTACCTCTGCAGCTTAAATAACACAAGCCAGATCATCATGGCTTGGATGGATTGTAAATAGTCGAGGGGGTGATAAATTTGTCACCGCTTGGACAGAGATAGGGCACATTACCTTCAGAGGAAGCATATTTCACTCTTCCCTGGGGCTGATGAAATGCGGAGCACAGGGGCAACACAGCATCTGTGAGTGAGGTCTTCTTTATGGCCTGATTAAGTCATCTGATGCTAGCTATAGAGCCAGCCGTACAGCTTTATTTCACCTCCCACTGTGCTGCTGTTGTAATCATCCAGGAGGACTATGACGGTAAAACAGCATCGGAATAGCCCTTGTAATATGATGGACACAGACATTCCCTTTCTTTTTTTATGCCAGCCATTATAACTTCTTATAAACTAATACTGCTGAGTAAGAGCCTTTTCCTCAAACATTCATAGTCTGATTATGTAGATGCTAATGACTAGGCATGCCTTTTTTTTGTTGTTGATCTGCAGCACTGCTTAGAATGCAATTTCCTATCATAGTTATTTTTGGAAAATGTGTAAAATAATTAAATTAGTTTCACTCAGGAATCATATTTAATTATACGACCCTATGGTTATTTCCTTTTTATGGTGCTTAAACATTTTGTTTTGTCAGGAAATATATGGGAAATAAAGGCACTGATGGGACACAGCAGAACAGTTTTTACTATATTTTTTTCCTGTTTCACTGAAGAGGGTTTTTTTTTGTAGTTGTTTTTTTATTTTTTATTAAGACCACAAACAGCTCAGGATTGGACACATGGATGTCTCACCTTCTGTTAAAGGTGCCCTGAGGTCTAACCAACGTGTTGAATGCATTTCTGTCCTAATAAAACATTTGCAAAACTAACTTTACAAATATTTTAAATGCTGCATTGTTTACATCCATGTTTGCTACTGTTGATCAGCATGAAACCGACCAGGGGTATAACGCAAAGTGAGTCTGTATCTGTTTATTTCACAAAAATATCTTTATCCAAATGTATACTAGAATTTGGCAGGGCTTATACCAGAAGTTGAAGTTAAAATAGTCCATATTGCTTTATGTTTAATTGTTTTATATTGTGATTTTTAATCCTCATGCACCTATGTATAAGTTACGCTGCCCACAAAACAATAACAATGTATCTAAATGAATCAAATAACAAAACTGAGTCTAAATAAAAGCTGTGTCACTGTTAATGGTCCAGGTTTCACGATAGGTGTTTCGGACAGTTGGAGGACCCCCCCCCCCTTTTTATTGTGTTCGCACTGCAAGAACTGGGAATGATCGTAGTTCTGAGAACGTCATTTTGAGAGACTTTTTTAGCTCAGAGTAGGTACTCTCCCAGCACAAGAGGAACCTTGAGTGACGTAAGTGTATTTTGATTGGACGTGAGCCAGTGCAGCATCGGCAACAGCAATCTTTAAAAACCTGTGTAACAACTCAAAATGGTAGCCTTAAAAAATGGACCAAAACACATATGCGACATATATGATACAACGCGATTTTGACTCATCAAAGCAAAATCTTGTGTGTGACGTTGTGAGTGACATTGCTATATCAACTGGCGGCCGGCTTACGTCACTTCAGTGTTCCTATTGGCAGTGCAAATGCAAACAGAAAAAAAAGCCCTTTATGTAGTTCTCAGGGGGAGCTCCCCAGTGGGCAGTTCCTCTCCCCAGAACTGTCTGGGCCGAAAACGCCTATTGAGAAGATACAAGTCATAGTTGCATTTGGCCACATTGCGTACTTTTTATTTAAAAACGTGAGGTTGTGTATATAATGGGAGGAGGCCCAGAAGAAAACAAACTTAATTTGTGTCAGAAAAAAAAAAATACAGAGAGAGAGAGAGAGAGAGAGAGCGCTATTGACAAAACTCTGAAAAGCTCTCTTAGCCACCTTGCATGCACTTTTGAAACGGTCCCTAACTTCAACTTGTCAGTTCGTTTGTGCAAGGTGCCTGGTTTCAATATGGGATTATGAGGTGAAAATAACAGTTGTGTAGCATCAGTCAAGCCTTATCCTGCTTTATTACTGCAGTTATTCGGATTATATCTGTTCAGAGAGCATTATCAGTGCAAATCTGAATAATATATTTGTTTTCCGAGCATGTGCATGCTTGAGTGTGTGCACGATACAAACAAAACGGAATTATAAACATTGCTCTATAGTGCTACTATACATAGAAAAAAAACTCCACAGGGTACCTTTAAGGAGTTTCCTTTGCCTTTACTGAAAATGATAGATATTTGAAATATTTCATTCAGCCTTTCACTCCTTTTTCTGCCGGTGCCAGCAAATCTGAAACCTCTGTGCCCTTTTCCTTGTTTTGTGTTGTAAAGCTGTTGAGCAGATTTCCCTCCAAATCTGACCCAGTGTCACACAATGAGTAATGAGTCGCATTCACAGTCCCTTGTTTTGAACTGATGGATCACAATAACCATGACAATAATTCATTCACGTTCAAATGCTACACGTAGAGCCTTAAATAAACACATTTTCAGATCATTACCTTTGAAGCTGTGCACATTAAGAGTAAGCAGAAGCTCAAATGATTGAGGAGTTATCCACAGCCATTCATCATAGTGCAGAGATGAGCAGGCATCATATTACTATAATGCACCTTCCTCTTATGAAAAGTTAAAAAAATCAATAGTTTTTGAATGGTACTGTGAGGCGATATCGGGTTCTCCCCTTGTACTGTGTACAGTATATGTGATCAAACCAAGTGCACTTTACATGCCAGGGGGTTTTGCAAAAGAAATGTCCCTCTTTTAGTGTGTGTGTGTGTGTGTCCATGCGGCATTAGCGAGCCAGGAGCACTTTGGCCCTCAGTCTGTGTGTCCAGACTCACAGGCTCCGGACAAGAAGGGGCCAGAGGCTCCATGAAGCAAAAATACCAGCGAAGTATTTACAGCATGTACGCTGTTAACCCTTTATTCAGTGTTGTTGTAATTGTGTATGGTAAGTTACCCTCAAAGCTTTCAATACAATTTACAATTGTGTTTCCTGCATGATTACATATATATGATATTATAGGGAAACTAATACTACATTTACCTTATATTTTAATTTCCACACATTTATATTATATTATATTATATTATATACTGTGTAGGAATGTATGCGTGTTCGCATGTGCGCAAACATGACCTAACTTTCTAAGGCCAAACTATTATTTCAGTAATGCTGGATCAGAGAGCTATTTACGGTTAAAACGGTGAGGCGTCACAAATCTCTCCCCGCTGTACATTTTGGCAGCAGAGAACAGATGGTGAGGCAGAGCCATCCGACAGACCTGTTTGTGTTTTTCAAATCATGAAATTCTATATAGCATGCCCCTTAATCATTTTATAACCACCCCCTCTCTGTTTTCATCTGTTTGTGTCTCTCCCTGTCTCTCTCTCTCTCACCATTTCCCTCTCTTTCCCCTCACTTTCCTGCCTTGCTTATTATCGTCTCAGTATGTGCCAGACTTTATCTAATCCTCATGCCTCTTTCCTCTCCTTGTTTTAGCCCTCAATGAGCTGCGCTGCTTTCCCAAGATACTTCAAATAAGGAGAAGGGGAATTTGGTTTCAAATGCAATAACTGACTATATTTTACCCTGAACCACTCATAATGTTGACGACATGGTGAGGAGGTTTAACAACATCATAGGAGCATAACAAGAGGCTTCAGAAAAACCTTGAAAAGGGCACAATGAAAAACCATGTAGTGCTCAACATGGTATCATTCAATAACACCGCTCTGTGTTAGCACCTCTCTCTGGTCTGCATTCATTGCCAGCTTTGTGTCCGTTTTCTGACCATATGGAAATGTGTGTTTTATATCTGTCAGTGGAGGAATTTCTCTAAAGCTCACAGTTCACCCTCTCTAACTCTTCCCAGTGGTTTTGATAGGCCACCCCACCAGTCTTACCTATGGGCTGCTTCTCTTGATTATTTCAAATTACAAATTTGAAAATTCTGGACTGGTAAATAAAAGTCTGTTCAATTACCTCTGCATATTGTTGAATCAATTCTTCGCACGTAAACGTATCAGATATTCCAATTAATATCGTAATATCGAGTTCTATACAAACACTAATTATTTTAAATTGCTTGCTATTCTCATGCATGTGTCAGGTTAACAATGATTGTTTTCAGGTGATTGGTTTCAAGTTAAACTGCAGTAGATGGAAGAATGAAAAGTTACACTTTAAAAGCGGGATAGCTGCTTATGAAAAGCAACTCACAGGGACTGCAACCTGCAGTGTAATATGTGGACCTGAGGGTCAATATGTTTCAAAAAGTATCTGTAAAATCATAATCTGTTTTACAAAATACACCTTTCCCCTCTCCTGCAATCGATCATGCAGCCAGCAGTGACTGTATTTTGGGTGTACTGATGTTTCTTTTCAGTCATTGGAGCTACTGCTGCAGACTACACAGCTCTTCTGTTTATTCCAAACTAATGAAAAATGAAGCACATCATCTCCTGTGAGCCAGACGACATAATCTGACATGAGGTGTTTAAAACATCAAATGTAAGGGGTTGCATGTATGCAAAAGTGCAAGTAAAACATGCAAACAAAAAGTGGTAACACTGTTGAGAACTAAACAGTGTGCTTTGTTGGTAGTGTGCGCCATTCTTCTTCTTCTGTGCCAACGGTGCATTCCCAGTTAAAGTAGCGACTTGTTTGAAATGATTGAATATTGGTTATATTGTCACATTCTGCCTCTGTCCCTCCCTCCAGCCACATTTCCACTTCGCCAAACCCGTTCATTGCCATTCTCTACCTGTCCACCAGATGCCCTCTGACTTTTTTTCCACCTGTCCCAGTTATCTCACTAGCCGTGTTTCCTTAATCATTTTGAAGTATCGCATTAGAAAAGCAGGTTGTCAGTGTTGCTTGGTTGCATCATGCCATTGCTTTCTAGCCATCTGACCCTGACTCTGGACCTGTACCTGCTACCTGAACCCTTTACCCTGATATCTGTACCTGCCTGCCTGACCTTCTGCCTGATCCACGGACTGATGATTCTCTGCCTAACCCCTATGGAGAAGTTTGCCTGTTTGGACTGCCCTCTTAATTTTGACCCTTGCCTGCCTTGTGATTCAGTGAGCTTATGTACCTCTTTTTTTGTCAATAAATCACTGAACTCTTGCATTTGGGTCTTTCCCTTGCTGCCTCGCACTCCGTGACATGTATGCCATTTAGGGCCCCCTAACTCAGAGTTCATCAGGAACGATTCATTAGGAAAGTGGTCTGTATGCAGATTCACAAATATCTAAGAAGTTATTGTAAGATACTGGTTAATCAACAAAATATCAAACAGTCTTCTCAAATAACATATTTACAAATTAGTTAAATTCAGAGTTATCAAGGGACTACTTGTTAGCTATTCAATCAGTTTAATTGGTCAAACTACCCAGAAATTTCTGAATGTGTTACCATTTAGTTTTGGTGTGCAGTAACTGCACTCCTTCTTCAGCACTTCACTTTTGTATTAAATAATCAGTTCATGCAAGATATAACAAAATGTATTTTGGCTTTAACAACAATCTGTCTATCCATATAGTTTCAGTGTGATTTGTTGAGGTTTGGAGATGTTTGCTGTAGAAGTGTCTGCCAACACACAAGTGCATAAGAGCTCACTGACATATGGTTTGTGGTGTTTGAAGTGCCAAAACATTGTATTTGAAGAACCCGAAAGCAATGTCTCTTTCTACAAAGTTCTCAGTAAAACTGTTCACAACAAGGTGCTGTGTTGTGATTACAGACATTTTCTTGACTTTTGATCCTTTGAGCACAACAAACCAAAATGCACTGAGCTCCATTATACTGAGGTGACATCTGATGAAGCCAATCAAAATCACAGCAACGATATCTGGATGGACAGATAGCAGTCAAGGGAAAAGAAAATGGGTTTTACTGTATTTTGGGTGAACTGACCACTTTCACAGGAGAGCAGCAGTGGAAGAACTAAGGGCTCCAGATTTGTATGCTTAGCAGTGCGTATTTCTTGCAGATGCAAAGCCATATTAATGTCTGTGGCCTCTGTTGCCATATCACGGTGAGCAGGAAATCTTTCCCCATTGCCTCTCCCCCGGTGGCCTGGTTGGCGGTTTAATTTTGTTGAAGTGTTGGCAGATTACCGCTACCTCAGTGCTGCTGTCATGGAGAATGCGGCCCAGGAAGGCAGTGAGCAGGGAGCCGGCACATTGATAAGGACAGCTGCTCTTGGGAGATTTCCCTGGAGAGAACAGTGAGACAGGACCGGCAAAGACACGTTGGACGTCAGGTGAAAACACCAGGACCACCCTCACTGTAGCACACCGGCTGGTATTCGAGTCCACCTTATTATCTGATAGGGAGGTTACAAGCTGGGAGACCATCAACTTTTGTTGGCAGAATCAAAGAGCTTAAGGGTCGCATTCTGATTGGATTCACTGGCCCAGGCACAAAAAGATCAGCAAGCAGATTGATAAAAGAAAAATAAGTCTGTTCCCCCACTGGATTTATTACAGAAAAACATTAAAAAATAGTTCCCACTTCACAGCTGAGTTTTTGAACTTCAAAAGGAAGACAACAGAGAAAATAGAACAAAAAGGTACTGATAACAATGAGCCTTTATATTCATCAACGCCAACACGGGGAAAGAGAACAAAAAAAAATATTTAGTTCAACTTTACATGAGAAAATACATACTTTAATGGGCTCATCGGGGAACAGTTTGTTCTACAATAAAAGCAGTAAAAATGACATTTATTTCAATGGGTTCACGTTTGAAAACACTCCCTGAGGCATAGCGACTAGCATCCATCATTTATCCCAAACTCTCATTTCCATCTAGTCTTTTTGTTTATCCAAAACAACGAACTTAAAACAAAATGGCATTTCCATAAAACAGCCAGAAAAGCACCGGCCAGAAACTTTGAACGCTCTTCCTTTTCATTGTGAAAGCCAGGCAGCAGCATGGGTCTTCACTTGAGAGCACTGCCATTGCTCTTTCCCAGGATCCCACTGGGTTTCCTTGACGAAGTGAAGAGAGGAGTGACTTTGATGAGGAAACATTTTCCCCTCTGTGCGAGCGTTCAGAGGCAGCTGAAACCCGACAGAATGTTTATGTGCATGCATGTACAGTACATGAGTGTGAGGATGCACATTGTTGAACAGGCTGTCTTTGAAATATTGTTCCTGTCATGAATTATAACCATCTGTTTATCTGTATTTTCTGACGCTTGTATGGCAGTGGGTAAGAATGCTTGTAAATATCTCTTCCCCTACATCGCAGGTTACACTTTCATATACAGTGATGATCAAAGATTTGTGTGGCGATAAACTGTACTAAAACGATAATACTAGAAAAAAGAAAAATATAGAATACCCCTATTATTTTCATTTTGATTTTCAAATTTGGGATTTTAGTAGAATATCTAGCGGGATGCAAATGAATATGAATACATTTTACACATAATATTATGAACAGATAATGTGCTCTGAACAGATACAAACAGCATCCACATTTTTGCAGTCATATTTATTTTTTCTTTTCCGAAGGACACAGACACCATACACACACTAGAATCAACTGATCTCCAATTTCTGATTACCACTAAAAACACAGAGGTGTAGTGTCAAGTTCAGATATTCAGTGAGGTTTGTCCTCTACTTTCACCAGTTTTTAACCAGATTTGTTGGTCAGTTCAGTATAAAGCTTGGCTGGTGTTGCACAGGTGTTATTTTACCTCATGATCTGATATTGAAACCAGGCACCTTGCCAAACTCTCACAGGAAATGGCGAGCTGAAGTTAGGGACCGTCTTAAAAGTGCATGAAAAACGGCTATGAGAGCTCTTCAGCTTTCGTTTTTTCCCCCTAAAACCTTCAAACCAATTTTAGCTTCATCTGGACCTCCTCCCATTGCATGGATAACCTCATGTTTTTCCATTTTTTTATTATGCAATATCGCCCAATGAGCCCTATGGCCATTGGGCAATATTGCATAATAAAAAAGAAAATTGTTATTAGCGTTCTCATTTTTTTCATCATAGACATTTCAGACCAACTTCACATTCATCTGGGTGTCCTCCCATAATATACACAACCTCCAGTTTTCAGAGAAAAGCCATGCAAGATGTCCTAATGAACACTTCTGACGTATGTTACATTCTCCAATTCTATCTGAACTATTCATATTCGCCCAGACCATTAACACTTACACAGCTCTTTTAATCAGTTTAGACTTACTCTCAGTTTTTGTTTTGTTTGTTTTATGGAGGTGGGTTTCAAATACAACACTTTACAACAATGTATACAACAATATATACAACACTATACTTTGATTAATTTAAGTACATGGTTAAAACCATGCAACTAAATGTTGTATATTTTGTGATAAGCTAAGTGTAAACATGAGAAGTACATGTGGCACTAGAAAATAATTTAACAAAACATGAACCAGTCTTGATGATGTCCTGTTTGGCCCCCGCCCACTTCCAGTTTAAATCTAAATATAGATACAAATACAGACGTTTTCGTGAAATAAACAGATACAGATAGCAGCACTGCATCACACCCCCAATACCTGCATTTACAGTAAAATGCGCCAGTTAACTTATAACCTAAAAATAGAATCAATGATCTACTATTCTGATATTATCACTATTAAAGAGTAAATCAATGAGCCTAGTGATTGATATACAGTCACGAGAGCAGCCCGTAACGCCACCTGAAAGTCGTCCATACCTCATGCTGATGACCAGTCATTCACCAGCAGCACAGCAACTTGCAGGAATAATCTTCCCGCTGGTTTTATTACAGTGATGAATGACTGCTCATTAGTGTCAGCCACCCTCGGAAAGGTTGGACATGATGGGCCCTTTTCATTCAAAAAAATGGTCTGACGACAGGCTGATGAACGTTAAATTTGAGGCTTTTAGTCGATGCTCTTATCTACAGCAGTCATGTACTAGTGAAACATGTTTCTCTTCATAAAACAAAATACGGGAGGATACTGTATGTTTCACATGCCCCATCATATTCGCTTAAATTTCACAGTTTATGATAGCAGGCTGGTACAGTACTTTAGCATTGCTTGCAGAGGTTGTATGCTGTGTATGTCTCAGGCTGCAGTCATCTTTATGCTTTCTAATCTCTGATCCAGTGGATTCTGAGGTTATTACAGCTCGTGGGTTGATATTTCCTCTCCTTGTGGTGGTTTTTATCCCTGCACTTGAAGATCTTTCAGGCTTGATTGGTATTCATGTAGGCCAGCTGTCCTAATGTATAGGGGCTTCTGTGGACAGTATATTGAGCGAGCTGATTGTTTCACACTGTACTGTCAAGTTTAAAAGCATCCCTTTTTTCCACTTATTTATGGTTCTTTAAGGTGTCTCCTGTTTAGAATTTAGCTTTCACACTATTCTCTCTTGGGCATGACATGAAAGAACGTTAAAGCAGTTTTATGTGACAGCATTCGCAAACCGCGCTCAATTGAGGACACACCAGTCTCCACTGTGGTCTGAATGGTTCCTAACCCTAGATTGTGTCTACTGCTGCAAGTCTGACATATTGCCAGAGGTGTCAAGTCATTTTTATATCCCATGTCTAGTACTGGTGCGATGCATCGCTATCACAGACTCCAATTCTTTGGCAACTGCATGCCGGTGAGTCGCCGCCCGCGCATGACAAAAGGATGATCACTCAGTTTTTTACCATGCCAATATCGTGCAAACACCTCAGCAAGTACTGTCATCTCTGGTAAACATCCCTTCATGTACACATTCTTTATGCCAAGGCACCTTTGAAGGTCGAAAAAATGAAACATGAATATACTGAGAGAAAAGGGATTGCAAGACAATATTTTGCAACAGCAAAGAATAAGGAAGCAAAAGGGTCCTTCAAATTCAAACTTGTTGTTGTGGTGAAATATTCTGTCTTCTTTACGGTTAATGACGGATAAATAAAGGATGTTCACTGCATTGACAAAATATCTGCTCCTTCTGCCAGATATTCTAAATGTCTGAATGCCCCTAATTTTTGTTGAATAATATGTTGAATGTCATAAAGCAGTTAAAGTGCAGCTAACCTTGGTCTGTGTGTAACTAAAGAAGACATTTGAAACATTACTAGTCTTTAGGTCCTCTGCTTTCCAACATTTGTGAATAAATATTGAATCATCCTTCAAGGCTGGTATATTACATGCATGTCACAGGGAGACTATTTCAGTCCTCCCCATTTGACACTGATCTGGGGCATTTTATCGAGGGCAGGGGAGAGAATGGAGACTTTAATGGGTGCTGTAATTGCATGGCGAGGCTAAAATAGAAAGATGAGTGAAAAAAGATAAAATCAGAAAAAAATGGTAAAGTGCTGCTGTAAAAGATACCCGAGGAGAATCTGAATACATCTCAGCACAAATGTTTGACAAATTGTAGCCAGGATCCAAGCCAATATTTTGGGAAATACAGTATGGGTTCGGTGCCGACTTACCCTTTTCCATTAGTCACGTGAGATTTTACTTTCCCTTTTCCCAGGCCAAGATGACACGCTTCTTATGTCGACTATTTTCAGTAAAAGTGTTTGGCCTATGGTTATAGTATGTAGTATTTGTTCTGTACACTTCTTTGATGAAAAGTCTTGCGTAGGTCAAAATGTTTACAATTTTCTATTATTGCTATTATTTAATAGATGCACCAAGAAGAACATGATCTTGATCTTGTGATGATTTTTAATTTTCTGGTGTGAGGATCTACAGTAGTAGTTTGCATTTCTGCTATAAGCCACAGAAAGGACAAACAAAGCAAGGTGGGGAGACTTAAACATGTCTGACTTTGCATGTACCTCCAGATACTCACAACTTAGATAAATCCTTGTGTCTTATCCTAAACTTAGCTGCACAAATTATATTGTCGGTCAGTTGGTGGGTCGGTCCACCACTTTGATCCAGACTAAAATATCTCAACAACTATTGGATGGATTGCCATGAAATTTGCATACAGACATTCATGGTGCAGAGAGGATAAGTCCAAATGATTTCAGTGATCCCCTGACTTTTCATCTAGAGCCACCCTGATGTTGACATTTGTGGTTTTGAATGAAATGTCCGGACAACTATTGGATGGACTGCCATGACATTTGGTACAGACATTCATGTTTCCACGGGGATGAATCCTAATAACTGAAGTCACTTAATTTTTCATCTAGTGTCATCATCAGGTCAAAAGTTTTATTTGTTTTATTTGTTCAAATGAAGTCTAATGTGATGTATTAGCACTCTCATAGATTGCGTGGTAAACTGCAGTGTGTGTTGTAGCTGTAAGCTAGCTGTTAGCATTGTTATCACGGTTATTTATATAAAGCTATTTATATAAAACAATTCATACAGTAAGGCAGTCTCACAGTGCAAACAGCAGGAGTGCTTGTATTTAGACAGACACATTATTTTTCATATTACCGATGTTTGCCAGTGTGATTTCTTGTGTTGGTTGTGGAGCTGCAATGTAACAAAAGTTTCTGTCATTCAGTGCCACAGGTGGCGGCTGCTGAAAAGAGGCCTGGTGGATGTTTTGCTGAGCCTGTAACTGATGTGAGCTCCTCAGATCATCTGGACAAGACAACAACAGGCAGGACATACTGTCTTCTCTGGCTTACCCCAAAGAAGAAAAAACGAACAAGTGCAGGTCTTGTGATGTCCCTCTGTGCACCATCCCAGATAGTCTCTGCTTCCCAGAGTGGCATGAAACTGCAGAGGGCCAGAGGACTGGAGAACTCAATTTCAGCCATGTCAGGCGGATGATGTAAATAGTTGTAAAGTCACACAAAGAAACAAAGTCATAGTTTGGCACACAAAAGCACATCTAGGTTCACTGCTCACTACTTGCCATGTAAAACCGTAGTACTTTTACAGTTGTGCTCATAAGTTTACATACCCTGGCAGAATTTATGATTTCTTGGCCATTTTTCAGAGAATATGAATGATAACACAAAAACTTTTCTTTCACTCCTGGTTAGTGCTTGGGTGAAGCCATTTATTATCAAACAACTGTGTTTACTCTTTTTGAATCATAATGACAACAGAAACTACACAACTGACCCTGATCAAAAGTTTACATACCCTTGAGATTTTGGCCTGATAACATGCACACAAGTTGACACAAATGGGTTTGAATGGCTACTAAAGGTAACCATCCACACCTGTGATCTGTCTGCTTGTAATCAGTGTGTGTATAAAGGTTCAGTGAGTTTCTGGGCTCCTGACAGACCCTTGCACTGACATCTCTGGATTCTGAGTCATGGGGAAAGCAAAAGAATTGTCAAAAGATCTGCGGGAAAAGGTAATTGAACTGTATAAAACAGGAAAGGGATATAAGAAGATATCCAAGGAACTGAGAATGCCAGTCAGCAGTGTTCAAACTCTAATTAAGAAGTGGAAAATGAGAGATTCTGTTGAAACCAAACCACGATCAGGTCGACCAACAAAAATTTCTGCCACAACGGCCAGGAAAATTGTTCGAGATGCAAAGAAAAACCCACAGATGACTTCAGCTGAAATACAGGACTCTCTGAAAAAAAGTGGTGTGGATGTTTCAAGATGCACAATAAGGAGGCACTTGAAGAAAAATGGGCTGCATGGTCGAGTCGCCAGAAGAAAGCCATTACTACGCCAATGCCACAAAAAATCACGCTTACAATATGCCAAACAGCACAGAGACAAGCCTCAAAACCTCTGGAACAAAATCATTTGGAGTGATGAGACCAAAATTGAACTTTTTGGCCACAACCATAAACGTTACATTTGGAGAGGAGTCAACAAGGCCTATGATGAAAGGTACACCATTCCTACTGTGAAACATGGAGGTGGATCGCTGATGTTTTGGGGATGTGTGAGCTACAAAGGCACGGGAAACTTGGTCAAAATTGATGGCAAGATGAATGCAGCATGTTATCAAAAAATACTAGAGGAAAATTTGCACTCATCAGCCCGGAAGCTGCGCATGGGACGTACTTGGATATTCCAACATGATAATGATCCAAAACACAAAGCCAAGTCGACCTGTCATTGGCTACAGCAGAATAAAGTGAAGGTTCTGGAGTGGCCATCTCAGTCTCCTGACCTCAATATCATTGAGCCACTCTGGGGAGATCTCAAGCGTGCAGTTCATACAAGACAGCCCAAGAATTTACAGGAACTGGAGGCCTTTTGCCAAGAAGAATGGGCAGCTTTACTATCAGAGAAAATAAAGAGCCTCATCCACAACTACCACAAAAGACTCCAAGCTGTCATTGATGTTAAAGGGGGCAATACACGGTATTAAAAACTGGCGTATGTAAACTTTTGATCAGGGTCAGTTGTGTAGTTTCTGTTGTCATTATGATTCAAAAAGAGTAAACACAGTTGTTTGATAATAAATGGCTTCACCCAAGCATTACCAGGAGTGAAAGAAAAGTTTTTGTGTTATCATTCATATTCTCTGAAAAATGGCCAAGAAATCATAAATTCTGCCAGGGTATGTAAACTTATGAGCAAAACTGTAAATATCAATCTTAAATTTGGCACACTTTTGGACAAAAAGTGTGTAAACAGGGAAATGTAAAATTGAAAGAGTTTTATCTTGCATATTTTAGTAGGTTCACTGTAAAACAAAAAAGTGCTATTTTAAAAATATATTCAATGTGCTATATTTTCATGGAGATAAATAAAGTTCTTCTTTTCTTTCCTTGTTTTTTGGTTCTCACTGCATTTGGTGATCCAGTGAATCATTGGGTGAGTAGATCAAAAATTGTAAATCATTATACACAATGGCATGTGTTTTTTTTTAATACAGTTTTTGCCCTTTCTGATTTTAATAGAATCCAAAAAGTTCTACCCTGTTGATGTTTTGAAACTTAGGTATGAACTGTGTTGAGTTTGAAACACCAACCGTGAACTGGGAGCAAACTGTGGGATCTTGGGGTGCTATTGGGATACCGCATCTAATCTAACAATGAATATCACGTACAGTATAACAAAAGCAGCACTTCTGCTGTCAAAACATGTATGAGAGCTGTGATGTTTCCGTCTGTCACTTTTCTTTTTCATTTAATCTGTCTAACAAAGATGGCAGTGTGCATCTTATCACTCTGTAAAGGCAAATTAAGGTTATCTGCTCTTCGTTAACCTAATTAAACAAGCATGCTTTTGACTTTTATGTATTTTGTTCAGAGCCAGCTTCAAAGCCACCTCCCATCCAATGAGCACTGCCTCTGTGAGCAAAGTCCTGAACCTGGTCATTTTCCAGTTATGATCTTTCAGATGTCTCTAATGTGCTACAACCACTTACATTTTAACAGAGAGCAGTAATCTATGATCCCCCCTTTCATGAATCTGACTGCGATGTATACAATGAATTCACACCCTTATGATTTAAAACTGACTAAAGAAGTGAGCTGAGTGGGTTTACTCCCCATTACATCCCTGGCTATAGCCTGTGTTTACCTATGGCACTAAAAGAGAATAATGCAGTCGTGGAACAAATAAACAATACCATTTCTATACCAGGGCATTTCAACCCATGTGAGGCATGTCTAGGACACTGGTTTGGTCTGGTGGGTCTATTGAAGCACTCACATGTTGCAATTAAGCTACCATGTGAAATGCACTGTACTACAACATTAGTGTGATATTGTACAGGAACATAATTGGCAATTCAAAGCCTGTAAATGCTTTGTGAGGAGTGGATCAGAAGAAGCGAAGCCCAGTCCTCGGATCAAAGCCTCACTAATCCCACCTGCTGATTGGCCCTGTAATGATAATGTTTTGATTGGTCCTCAGAGAGCCATGGTCTGCCATTATTGGAAGGGCTCCAAGGACGACTTCTTATATTACAACTTACACATGCACTGTCTCTTTAAGCCTGGTTGATGCAGGACAAATTGTAGTTTTTACAGTGCATTTCTGCAGATAACAATAAATTATGTAAAAAGTGGGGTTCTATCAATATAATCTTTTAATAACTGATATAAATAGCTGAATATAATTCATCAGCTCTTGGAGTAATATTTTCAAAAATGTTCAATTATTTAAAAAAAAATTGTATTCTTTAGGACAGAAAAGAATTGACCACACATATTTCGTAATGGATTTAATTCACTTTTACAGTGCTTAGTGTGTGAAAAGAACAGACTTTGCCTTGAAAACGAATTGTCAGACTTTGTTTAGTGCAGGCAGACGATGCATTGTTAAGTCACTACAATACCTGAAAACAAATCAGATTTATCTTGTAGTATCTAGTGACTTCAGTCATTGAGAGAACATCAGCTTGTCAATTTCAACGCGCAACAAAGCTTACAAATGCTTCACACTCACACAGAGCTCGCCAGGTATAGAGCACGACGCGGAGGCCCCCTTTTAACAATTCCCCTTGAATTAGATTTCACTCTTGACTTAATCTCTTTATTCGTGTGGAGAGGCTTTTTTTGTCAAGGAGGTTGTGCATGATGTGGCTTAATCCTTCCGCCTGCATGGGCACAGGCAAGCCTTTGATCAGCTCCTGTTTGATGAGAGATATCGACAGACCTCATCTGACACAGCGGACAGCCCTGCCGCCGAGCCCCGCCGCCCCCCTCCTCCCCCTCCTCCCGCACTTGTTGAGGTTGATGAGATTAAAAGAGGAGAAGATGGAAGCGTCAAATGTCGGGAAACACGGGATAGAAAAAAATTGCAACTGGCTGGACCTTGACTTGATTTATGAGTACACTCCATTTCTTTTTATTCCCTCCTCTCTCTCTCTCTCTCTCTCTGGGTGTTCCCCTCTCTCTCTCTCCGTCTCATTGTGCATACACAAGTAGCACAAAAACAGCAATATGAGCACACACAGAAACGCGCAGACTCCACTTCCTGCCACCCCCTGCAGAAGGTTAATAATGATCTCTAATGTGACTTTCGGAGAGGTCAAAGCGGACTCTGACACAAAATAAGAGCATGGCTTGTGCATGGAGGCTGTTTCCCAGTGGTTCATTGTCCCCTTCGTGGCTGCGTGACATTTAGAAACACCAATAATGTGCTAATGATGCAGTATTTTCATAGAGCTGCCCCATGCCACCAATGGCAGGTACTGCAGCTTTCTCTTGTTTGCCCTCTGTAAAGAGTCAAGCACTTAATTAATGTCCAATTCAACCCGAGACAAAAGGTGGCAGAGGATGTGCTCATATGATCTGACATACAGCCTGTTTTTCTTGTCACTAAGGTGTCAATGGGCTGTCTACAGCAAAAGTCACTGGTGGTGACATGCATGTTTTTTTTATCACGATTCAGATCCAGTTCCATTGAAAGCTAGTGCATGTGTGATTTTTGAACGTTTGAAGGTTGTGTGCTTTCGTTGTCAAGTAATTGTAGAGCAACATTTTTGTTCTAACAAATCTTAGTAGTTCTTAGCTGGAGGGACGAGAAATCAGAAATCCTATGTGGAAAAACGAGGGTTACTCTGAATACTTATTCTAGAGTGCAAAAATGAACTTCCGCGTGTACATGGGTGCTCTCATGTTACTCTTGTTAGTTTATTTTCACCAGATGTGTCATGTTATGCAGTAATGTGTATTAAAGGTTGGGTAGGCAGTATTGTTATGGCATCATTGGCCAACAAATCCATAATAACCGTGCAGCATATTGTAATTCAAGTGGTCTGAGAGCAGACCTCTACTTCTGCCCCTCCTCTTGGCTCCGTTTTCAGGCTTCAGAAAATCTAGCCCGTGACGGGAGACTTTAGCCAATCACAGGTTATTTCAGAGAGATGGTGCGTTTGTATTGGCTGTTCTCCAAATGTAGACGTGCGTACACGTCCCTTCAGACGGTGAAAGCCTGATTTAATGGCGGATAATCCTGCCGAAAATCCTGTAACTTGTGATAAATTCCCAACACCTCCTTTGCCTGCAGCAACACGTCCCTCCACACGGAGCTTCAGCTCATTAGCTCAAGTTGTGGGTTTGGTGGGAGGGGCTTAGAGGAGTGATACGAGGCAGCAGAGAGAGAGGCGGAAGGTTTTGCTTAGGTTGCACAGATTTTGCCTACCCCAGCTTTAAAGTGTAACTCCGTTCAAAAATTCTGCTAGAACCGTCTCTCCCAGCAAATTAAAAAAATACAACGACTGTAGGAGGCGTGGCCTCCTGGCTACGTGTGTGGATCAGGGGACATGGGGGAGAGTGACTGACACTGATTAGTCTTTTTTTATATACATTTCATTACGTAGACAGGTCCCAACCAGTTGACTCTATATCAGCATTGGCCTCGCAGGTTCAGGGCTGATTTTAAACAGTAGATGGCGTGTTGAGCCATTTTCAACCCACAAAATGACGATTTTTATACATTTGGTAAGAAATGTCAATATTAACACCAGCACTGATGTGTTTCATCACAGTACAGTCATACCATTTAGTTTACAGTTCAAAAAACATGTTTAAGTGTGCAGTAGCTCTTTAATCATCTAGATTTGGCCGTCAGTATCCCAAACGTGGCTCGTCAGCAGCATTTTCATTCTGTACTGGAAGTAAGGCACACAATGAGGAGCGTAAAGCTTTTTGCTGCTATCACTGATTGTTAGATCACAACATTATCACACATGAAGAACAGTATTTTCATATTTAATTGTTCTGCATTAGCAATTACATAATAGGGGGAAATTAACATGGTCTTTATTGCATTCAACTTATCAGAGAGAACTTTAATGTTGCATGTATATTTGGAATAATTTCAGCTAATTCCTAACATCCCCTCGTGGCAGCTGACTTGTGTTTAAGGTATGTTTGACATTAGGCAATTAAATCCACTTGATTAAGGCTGGAGATTAAATAACAAAAATAGCATGACACAGAAATATAAACTAACAAGCTAATGAACTAATTATCTAACTCTACTGTAGGTACAGTAGCATGAGCAGCAGGAGCAATAGCCATTCATGACAGAAAAGAGAAAGAAAAGATCTCTAGTTTTACAAACTTCATCAGTAGAATGCCCATAGAGAAAGATGTCAGGATGCATACACTGACAAATATGACATATA
This sequence comes from Macquaria ambigua, assembly GCA_008360985.2. Taxonomy (NCBI): domain Eukaryota; kingdom Metazoa; phylum Chordata; class Actinopteri; order Centrarchiformes; family Percichthyidae; genus Macquaria; species Macquaria ambigua. The sequence continues at coordinate 84,849 of VMKM01001266.1, read as the reverse complement.
AGACATCACGTGTATGACAACACGCTGTATGTGTGACAAGGCAAAATAAAGCAAACCAATTGTTAACATTTAATATTTGCAATGTTTGAAAGAACTTGCAATGACTAGTTCTTTGAGAGACACACACACACACACACACAGTAGCTAGAGTGAGAGAGGCTGACGTCTTGTCAGAGCAAAACGCCCTCTGCTGAGAAAATAACCCTGCCTAAACCTCTCCCCCGCACACAGGAATGAAAGTGCATTTGAAAGCTATTTTTTCCCAATTTGCTTCTGTTTAAGCAGATTGTCAACTACTGAATACCAAAACCCGGCTGCCCCCCGACATTATTCATGGCGCAGTGGGCCAGGCTCACAGAGTGGAGGAATTAGAAATTACTGAAAGAAATTCAAAACAAAGAGCACTTGAGCCATGATCTGTGAGGGCTGAAGGCCTGGGCTGGGTTTTTTTTTTTTTCGTCCTCTTTTTCTCTTTAAGCCAGGAGTTATATTATGGGTGCAATTTAATATCTGAGAGGAGGGAGGGATCTGGATTTTCATAATCTTATGATAAGGAAAGGGATTAAGAATAAAGAAGGGATTAATTCGCTTGATCTGCCAATATGGTGGACCAACAATTCCCCCCCCCCCCCAGGAACTGATATGTTCTCCTCCTTGTACAAACCTAAGTATAACCCAATTACTATTCTCTGAAGAAACTTAATTTGGCCAAATCATGTTCTGATGACTGGCCCTGAACTGGTAATATCCCACTCCGTCCTCACACAATCTGTCACCTGTTGAAATGCCCCAGTCACACGATATGTAACAGTTTACAAAACATATGGAAATAATAGTGCATGTACAGTACAGTAAGTCAAGATCAATTGTCTGGATGAACTAAATGACACATGTGTGATAGAGTAATTACCTAGATATGATACACTAATTACCTAGATATGCAATTATGTAAAGTGAGGTCACACTAATTGAGCACAGAAGTGAGGCAAGTACAGCCAAGTGGTCCATCAGTGCAGACAGTGAAATGGCTGGTATTCATTCACTGCTGTAAGGCAGATAGGAATGACATAATGATGGCCTGAGTGTTACGACTGTTCACACGAACTGGATCCAAAAGCACGACTCCAGACAAAAGTATCAAACAACAAAAAGAGTCTTTACTGAAGAAAAGTTCTAAAAACAAAAAAAACACTCAAAAGAGGGAAAAGAGCACTCAGGGCTTGAATAAACAAAACAATGACCTGACCAAAACATGGGTACTTGACAAGAAACTTGAATGGCAAAACGCTGGTTCTCTGACATAAAGACAAGACGAACTGGCAAAGGACAAAGGGAGACACGGACTATAAATACACAAGGAAATGGGGAACAGGTGGAAACAATCAGGACGGGGGAAGACAATCAGACCGGCGGGAAACACACGAGGGCAGGAAGTCAAAACACCTGAAACGAGAGGGATATTTGAATGTCAAAATAAAACAGGAAATGACAAGACAACCTGAGCACAAGATAACTTAACTAAATAAACTTAACGAACATTGCGTGGCATAACACTGAGACTAGTGATGAATGACTCATGCCACAAGTGAAAGTGAAGGCCTGAATGCAAAGGCTTTAAAATCCAGATGAGAAAAAAAAATCAAAGGTGGTTAATTCAAAAGTAGTTCCCCCCACTAACTAAAATCCACTTTGCAAGCCAGTATGGTTTTATTAAAAGTGCTATGCGTAGCATTTTATTGTCAGTAAATCAATATGACATCAGCTTTGAGAGATGTGTGTAGTAACTGCATAAAGAAACCGTAAAGAGACCATACCATAATATCGTGTGATACGTCTTCTACTGGATTTAATTTATGACAGAATCAGCAATTGATTGCTCTACAGAAAAAGACCATAGAGAACCATAATCATAGCATCTCTGATGTGACCCACAGGCTTCTGAAGGAACAACATGAAGCCTGACATTTGGGTTTATAGCTAAGCCACAATTAGGCTATTTCAGTTATTCCACCCTAGATTTTGCCTGGTTGGAGTTGAGTGGGTCAAGCAAGCAAAACACCCCAAACATATGCCTCCTGACTCCTTAATATATTCTAAATGGAGTCTTGAAGGCACATAACGAATACACCCTGGATCATACACAGCCTACCATATCCCTTGATAATGGAGCTGCTACAAGTGACACGCAAACAGCCAATCATTTAACAGGTGTGTTATGTTGTGGTGAGGAAATTGTTAATAAAAAAGTATGGCAGTTTTTTGATTTTTTTCTGTCTGACAGATATCAGAACACCGTTGTGCGTAAACTGTGCAGGAAAACTGTGCCGACTTCTAACCAAGAACAGAAATACAACAAACTTATTTTATCACCTTAGCTGTTTCCACCCTTTGTATGTGTGCCTGTGTGCCTTGATAAATAAAGTGGTTAAATTCAACCTTTTCTTCTCCTGGTCTTTATTAAAAATAGATCATTAAAAATGATCCAAAATTATCGATATTTGAAATGAAACATTTTATAATGATACATTTTTCAGCTATATCGACCAGCCTTTACACTGATTTTGAAAAAAATCTTTCCAACATCATCATCATCACATCATGTCTCTGAAAACAAATGGTGTGGAAAAACATGAATCAAACACACCGAGCTACAAAGCAGCGTTTCCTGCAGTATGTATAAGCCATTTGGTACAGAGAGAGGGAGACAATCATCTTAAAGCCTGGTGCTTTATGAGGTTTATAATGGGCACTGATCTCTATCTGCAGTGGGGAGGGAAGATGGAGGTGATTAGAAGTTGATGCTCCTTCAGGCTTGGGATTATGGTAAATATACCGGTCGTCTCTGGGGATCATTAAAAACAGCTTCCTCATCCCCTCCAAGTGACTGCTTATGTTACTGGACCCTTGGAGGCAAAGCAAAACCAGCCACCACTGCTATCTGTTCATACGGAAACAGGCCTGTGCAGTTTTGAAGCGTCCTTTCTGTGGTATGTTAAGTACGCAGACAAGACAGAAGGTTAATGAAAATGTAAATTTCGCACTGCTAATCTTAAATGTGCAGAAAATATCCAGAATTCCTCCATACTTCATTCTGAAACACATCAGTGTATTTGTGTTGTTCTAATGTTTGCCTCAGTACCCATGAGAAAAACAGAAGTAGAAAATAAACTAGATAAATTGTAATAATTTAAACTCATCCTACCAGTCTATCTACAGCTAATTATGGCTCTTAAACAACTGATCCACTATAAACCTTTCCTGTGGGCAAATGAACAAGCTTTGTGTTTACTCAGCCAGTCTGCTGGCAGGTGAGGCTTTAAGCCACACCATTAAAACCAACATGTTAAAGCCCACTGAGATATACAGGGTCAATAAGCGGACTCCCACACTCGCTGTGATGGCAGTGAAGCCACGTCACCCAGCACCAGGGTTTGCCCTCTGGGAGGTCCAGGCTGAGGCTGTGACAGCCTTCAAGCTTTCACACACTTCTCACCTTCAACAGAGAAACTGTTGGAAAGGCTTTGACATGAGATGGGAAAAAAGAAAAAAGAAAAAGTGAGATCAGAAAACTGTTCTCAGCAAGCAATTTGAGGGAGGATAACATGCAAGGCCCCTCAAACATCAAAGCACAATATTTTCGCAATATTCAACATAAAACCTGATATTCAAACAATTTTGCAGGCTGTTTTGAATGATCAGACAGACAATTGCCCGTTGGCTGAGACCGATCCCCATAATTACTGCTGCTACACCTGTCAAGCTTTCCATTCTAGCGTGTCACACAATGCAGTTTACAATAACAGTGGCAGTTTCACCACTCAAGATTTTTAGTCATTTTTGAAACAATGGGTCCTTGATTCCAGGTGGAAGTACACAAAAGCAGGATCCTCATTTCTAGTCTGATTTTACTGTCTGAAAACAACTATGGCTTGCAGATTCTCCGTGAACTGGTTGAAAATGTCATCTCCCTCTGACTTGTTTTAAAATGAGAATCTTCCTAAGGTTGCACATCTTCAGTTGATGATCTATGTAGGAGACATGGAAATAAAGAAACATTCTTCCAGTATTGTAGTGTAGACCTATTAGTAGTTAGTTTGATTCTTGTCATACTTAAAACACTTGGACTGTTATTTCATTCTGCGTAGTGTGGAAGTGGGGAATGAACTGTGTTAACTGTTGTTTTACCTATATACAATAACTGTTAGTTTCTCTATATGCAATAACTGTAATGTACTTTATATAATAACTAAATGTACTCTCACTATGTACTCATATAAGGCCCTGCACTTGTGTGTGTAAGGATGCGAGTGACAATTACAGGATGTGGCAGGATGGGAGTCCAGGTTGACCTGGCCAGAGCTTTGTCCCATGCAGCCTGACTGTATGATTGTACACAATGTAGTGTTTGTACCAATGTTCCACCATCCATGCTCTGTCTCAACTGTCATCCTTTTAAAATTACATGAACATCTGTTGTGAACTGGGTAGGAGGCTGTGTGAATCAGGCAGCATTGTCCTTGAAAATAGGGAGGATTGTGACCAATAGCTAAAGTCTACGCATCTGATGGTTGGATAAAAGAGGATGCAGAGGTCCCCGTGACCTGGCTGCTGTTGGAGGGAGGATGGAGAATGAAGTATGGGATGATGAAGTATGGGAAAAGCAGGATGTTGAGCGAATTAAAAATATCCATTCAAGGACAGATTTCATTGTAGAAGACTGATTAAAGAAACTGGTTGGATGACCTAAGTCCGAGCCAGTATGCCTAAGGGATGGAATACGTGACGGCCACCACCCAGTTTAGGGTATAAAACACTAAATTTTCTTTGTTAGTTGGTTGCTCTGGAGACAACACAGTTTACTTGTATTCTGTATTGATGCAAATAAACCTACGTGAATTGAACACTCAGTCTCTGTTGCTGTTTTTGTTTTTCTTTGACTCAAAGTCACTAGCCAGTGAGGGTAGTGGTACCTCACCTACTTTAAGTTATTGTAAGCTGAAGTTTAATTAACAACGTCCAGTCCTGATGAATGAAAAGAAGAAAGAAAGAAAATCCACCACATTGGCTAATATACTTGTTTGTATGTTCAAATTGTACATTTTCACTTTTAACGTTATAAGAGAAATGCTTTTAGGATAAAGACTAAACTACGTGTTTGGCAAACATAACAATGGCTGGGGTTGCTGCAGTGTAAACTTCCGCAAATCCAATAGAGAGCAGGACAGAGCAGTTAACATTAGCCTAAACTCTGATAGCATCCAGGACTTCCAGTAGGAAAATATTACCCAGGGGATGTGGTTGGTTAATGATGTGCTCCTTGGCCTTGGAAGTGACACTCGGTCACTGCTGTAGGTAGTAAGCTAGTTAGGCAGGCATGCTATCATCTGTAGCTTAAGTTAGAGCAGATAAACACACTGATTATTCAATTTCTTACAATTCAATTTCCACCCTCAAAACTCTTTAAATGTTGAATATCACTCATACTACATGCACACTGCTTTGGCATGCAAAAAAATCCAAAGCTTGACAGACCTGCCAAGCCTGGTTACAGTTGCTAAGGCTTTTATTTGACAATTGCTGTTCGGAGGAGGGGTTAAGTGGACTGTCAATTAGAAGATGATTTCACAAAAATGATGCATATAGCTATGTACAGACAGACAGATGCTGTCTATATTTTGGTCTATATTTACACAGGTTTTCTATACATGTGCAAGCAAATGCATTAATATCTATTTATTGTCAAAACGTGTGCTGGGTTGGTTCTCTAGTTATCAGCTTTGATAGAGTTCTGTTAATGTTCATGTTTCACACTGCCAAGGAACAACACTGCATGTCTTCAATGGCAGCTTTTCAGAATCTAAAACACAGGCTTTCAGCTCAACCGCCATGCATTTGTGAGTTTATGTAAATTATTCTGTAAGAGTTTCATGAGACCAAAGTTGGCACTATTTCTTTATCTCACAGAAGACAGGCTGACACATCCAATCACTAATACTGGAGTCATGATGGTTTCACATGACAGCACCTCCGGTATATCTGAGTTATTCAGTAGAGAGTTTTCACCACTGTTGAACCCATCAAATGTTTTGGCTTGGCACAGAACAAGAAAGAAAAAAAAAGTATGGGGACCATATGGGAAGATTACAGGCAGATGTGGGTGTAAACAGGACAGATACGCCCAATCACAAAGCTTCACTTACATAACAGCACACAAACACTTGTGTATGTATGCGACGCACTGTATGTCCTTCTCCCAAACACAGAGTTGAGAGAGAAAGATGAGAGATCCATCCATCTTTTAACAGCTGTGATGAATATCAGTGCATGACCCACGCCCCCTTCTTGATGCATCACTGCAGTGTGCTTGTCATCTTTGTTTTTCGCTTATTATTCTCGGAGAGAAGCCACAGATTTGCCTCAGGTGCATTTTTCATTCTCTGTTTCATTATTTGCTCAGATTAATACGAGCAATGGTATCAGCGGTGGCGTGGTCGGCTAAGCTGTGTCTAATAGGCTATAGTCTAGACATACCCATACCAATTATCCACTGTAAATAGAATCCACGCTTTGGCTCAAGGCTTTGTTTATTCGATTCTATTCACTTCATATCCGCATGATTATAATTAAAGAAAATAAACACCTGCTTAGAAGGTGCGGGTTCAGGAATGTTAGGTACACTGTAACACGTGTCATTCCTACAACATGTAGGTGTGCACTAGTATGTCAACTGTGATACATATGCTACATTCATGGAACCATTACACTGGAGAGAATATTAAAGGAAAAGCAGTGGCTTAATTACAAAAGAGTGTCTATTCATTTCTCACTGCGTCCTCTGAAGTGTTCCAGTTTTGTAAATACATGTCTCAAGATAGAAATGATCATTTATATTCAATAATGAATCTATTTTCATGCAAGCAGCCACTCTGTCAGTAGGTGCCACATTGAGCAGATGGCAAATAGCTACAGTATCAACATTCAATTAAGCTGAGAGCTCACTATCAAAAGAAGATGTTATTTTCGGCCTTTACAGTGATAGTGATAATGAGCCTTTAACAATTAGGGTTGAGTTTTATCCCGTCATCGTGATATGTGGTAAGCAGGTTATTATGTCATCACTGTGATGCTTCTATCGGTCTGTTAGAAATGTTGTTGTATAATGTGTAATGAACACAGGTGTGCAGCTTCTGATCATTTAGCAGGTGTTGAAAATTAACTAAGAGTAACATCTAGTGGGAGTCGCTGCTAACATCAGCCAACCGCTGCCGAGGGAAACGGCCACATAGAGGCTTAAAGCTTGGATGCCCGTTCCACAAATATGTCCAATAATTGTCCAATAATTGTTTTATCCTCTTTTGGAATTGGAAAAAATTTGGAACAAAAGTTGCAGCATCATTATGTTTACATTAACCAAGGACCAGGGATATTTCAATAATCTTTACCAAGTAGTTTTAGTTGCCAAATCTTAACCATATGTTGTCATAAAAAAAACCCATGAGTCATTTTTTGGCCTGTCCCATAGGATAGCTATAGAGGGAAGAAAAAAAACCTGTCGTGTTATTTAGGTAAGTTAGGTAGGTTTAAGTTTCACCAGTAAAACAGACCTAACCATGAGTTAAACTCACTCCAAAAATACAACTCATTCAAAAACTTTTTAAGCGCAGTATAAATCAATCTCGACTTGACCTACAGTCCTCCTTTCAGGTGAGAGCACTTCAGTCACTAATTTTGACAAAACCCCTGGCAATGCTCACTTTTTGATCTGAGGACTGGGTTTTTTTCCCCCCCGCTAGACTGATGTCAGTGCTTTATCATATCTTCATCAGTTACAATTGACTTGCCAAAATTGTCAAAACAGTGCAATGATGTGAGCCACAGACTTTCTGAGAAATAGGCTTACTTTCACTGTGACAGTGCAGCTAAGAGTCAGAGACGCACCTTCACCTCGTCAGCTTGACCTGCTTGCCCACTGACGCACCACGACATTTGCTTACGGCGCAAAAAGAAAAAAGTCTCAGCTGTCCGGCCACAAACCTGAAGTCATCACTGAGGCCACGGTACATTGCAAGTGACACAAAGTCAGAACCTAAAATCTCAGTATAGGCAGGGCTAAATCTTTCATGAATTTATCATTTCTTATTCATAACAACTCTCTATCCATAACTTCTTCCATTTTTTTTTTCTTCAACAGATCTGCGACTGACAAGAGAGGTCCTTGCTGTGTGACCTTGTGGGTGCAGTTAAAGTTAGAAAGTGCAGAGCTTATTCAAAACGTCACTAGAGGAAACTGTTGTGACTGGGCTGTCCTGCAGTAAGCCGTGCTCTGTTTAATAGCAGTTAGCCATGCATGAAAAATATAGCATACAGATTAGATAAGTGACTATCACTTAAATTATTTGCCTGTGGGCTCCAGTGTAGGGGGATTGGTGGGGCACATTACCTTTCCTAATACCAATTCCATCATATCATGGCCTAACCATCTGTCAGTGATTGTATAACCTTTCAGATTTATTTCTTTCCAGCTGGTTCGCAACACTTTCAAGGGACACTAAGTTTAATAGTTTCTATATCATTTTACTGCCAATTCTTAGCGAGTCTCTGTCTTTTCAATCATTCACTTGTCTTTTCTTTATATTTAGTTCCCACCATCCTCTTTTTATGCAATCTCTCTCTCTCTCTCAGTATCAGTTAAATTGATTCAGCATCTGTGTGTTATGCCTCTGAGTTAAGCCTGTGGCAAAAGGCCATAAGGGCCAAAGATCTCCACCATGACCACCCATATGATGTGTCTGTGCCCTCCACCTACAGTATGATTACACACACCAAATCTTCTCCAAACTTTGCCAAGATTTTTCAGGATGCAAAGAAATGCTATAAATTGCTGCTTTTCAAATATTCGAAGGAAGCGCTGCTGCATTCACAGTATCCTCTCCCAGACTGTGTGGGCCTCGCACTTCTTTCTACCATGTTTCCCTTTGCCACCCAGTCTTTCACTCTCTCTGTCAACGTCTAAAAGAAACCCCTCCGCTCTGCATGAGGAATTTATTGCGAGCATAATTCAGGCTCAACAAAAACAGCGTGAATCATGAAACACAACAAAAATGATGCTCGACACTGCATCCAGCCAGGTGAATTGTGATCTCATTCAAAATGGGTAGATAAAAATGAATGGTTAAAACAATGGTATCCTTTTGGTCTACTGTTCTGCAAAGATTAGCAGTCTAATTAGTGAAGTTGAGCTTTGGTTCTGGAGTTAGTCTGAAGTTAGTCCGTGACTACAAAGGCACCAAAGAGCACCTGATTCCCCTTAATTCCCCTTAACAGAGCCTGAGAGACAGAAAGAGACAAGGACGGCTGAACAGGGGCCTGAGCAAAGTTTTCTAAACTTTGTCTTTAAAGGGCTGAAGTACTGTCTTTATTAATGTCAGTCAATCTGCCTTTGCTAATAAGAGGCGCAGTGGTTAAATTGTCAATGTCATTAAAGCTCCTGAACGCACACATCCCAAAAGAACCACTACAATTTTGAATCACATTTTAAAGATTATGACAAAATGACTCGAACACTCTTCTGTCTGTTGAGGCATTTTCACACAGTGTATTTCCACACTATTAAAATGTTATGGCCTGTGTAAATGTCTCCTAACATCTGGTGGAACTGTGACTGTGGATTCAAGAGACAAATGTGTGTTGTGAACACGCTTGTATGGTGCAAGTAACCGAGTTACTCCTGGCTTTAATGTGTGCATGTGTTAACAAATTTAAGATGGTGTTCTTTGTCATTTTAATATAGAGCAAAAGCCTCTCAGTCAATCATGGTTTGCTGCTGGAGCTTTAATATTTAATGTTTCCTAAAACTGACAAGAATTAATTTCTGATTATGTTCACTGTTCCCAATTCAACAAAAAGGTCAGCAAGGATTGAGGTGGCCAATAAGACACCCCCACCACAGAAAAAACAAGAATCAGGTCACTTTACCTCTTTTGGACATTGTCAGTAAAACATTAGGTGTCACAAATAGTGTGTTAGTCTCTAAATCCCACTGAAAAATCTCCCCTAATGCTCAGCCTGGATGCCTGGTTAGAGAATAAATTGGTATATTTTCAACATCATTATCATGCTGTTCAGTTCACTGCACTTACGCCTTGTAGATAAAAGTGTTGTCATCCTGGAAGACATTGCAATTAGTGAAGAAATGTATCATGGGAAGAAAGTGGTAACTCAGACACATCATGATAATGATGATTAGAATTTTACTAGCATGCTAAAGGGCAAGTGCAACTCCTGCACATTCCCATGCCACATTTGTGGCAATGACACACTGACTTAAATAATTACCATAAATCATTCACATTGGTTATGCCATTTTTCTTTGTCTCCCCTTGGTCTTAGTAATGGTGAATGTTTGGCTTTATGAAAGAATTGCAAAGTCTTTACAGTTTTTAGAGCTTGTCCATGTCGTGCACTGTCTGAGCATAGGAAATTGATTTTACGTTGGGGTTATTTTCAAATTGTGGAGCACAAAATAGGTCTTCTGACTTGTTTTACATCAGTTGTGCCTTTGTTTTGGTCACTATTGGATGTTGACTCAACTTTCTCTTTAAAAATTGAAAATATTATTTAAGATTGATTTAGTTTCTCCTCAGCTCAGACAATTTTTTTTAAGTCAAACTCAAATTAAAATTCATTTTTGCTAAAAAAACAAAATCAAGAAATATTTTTGTATTTGTTTTTATTAAGTGACAAACTCCCTACATACTGTAAGTTTCTTTCAGATGGACATGAATCTTTGGTTCAGACTGACAATGTCTATGCTGTAATTTGATTGGTGTAATATCCTACATTACTCTGTGACTCTGTACATAACTCTGTGTCATGGTGATTCGATTTGTACGGAGTGCTGAGGTTACAGGACCATCCGCTGCTGTTTGTTTTGACAGGCTGGTCATTTGCCATCACTACAACTGAACACATGAAAAGAAAGACAGCTTACCCTAGCTACCTCGCTATCCTGACTTGCTAGCAATGTAATGTCCTCATTTTCTTGTGGCTTGTCAACTCTGTACCTATGCATGGATTAGTTGTAGCACAGAATGGATTTGCATCTCTGTTCATCTTTAACCACTAAGTTTGTATTTAGAAAAAAATACAGGTCAAGGTACACTTTGACCTGTACAAGGTACACAAGGCTTTCGGCCTTGTTTTTGTTTAAAGTGTACCTTGACCTTTTTCATTTCTGGCCTCAGCATTGACTTTGGACGCTCTCTCAGAATTGAATGGTTATGATGAGGACTACAGCACTGATTCTTCAGTCTAGCTGCATTGTGTTGAGCTGTAATGTATGTGGGTACCCTACGGCCTTCATGAAGGACATTCCGTTGCATTTCACAAGACTAACATGCACCACTGTATTTCCCAACACATATCGTATATGACCTTCTATGTTTTGCCTTTTGAATAAGTCCCATCTGAGGATGTACATTTCCTAAGGATAAGAGCGCTTTCATAGTCTGAGGACAAAGCTCTCAGCAATGCCCTTACAGCAGCAATGTGACGGTATTCATGCTAAAACGCTACATGCCCACAAGCAGCAGTGGAATCAAATCAATATCAAAACACATACACTATATATCATATTTGTCCAAATAAGTCAATGAATAAAAACCTGAGTCTCTGCTCCTGCAAAATTATACTGATTGTTGGCATCAGGGTAAAACTCACAATAATCTTATTGAAGCTATTAAATTACATTTATTTAAGACATTGTTTGAGTTTATATGTTTAAAATGGTTGTACCATTTAAATGAGTAAGTAATGGGTGATGGTATACAAAGGATCCCTGATGTTATTTCTGTTGATATAGCATGTCAGATTAATTCCAGTGTAGTACACACAGTGTGTGTCCATAACATTCATCATATCAAACATGCTGTTGATGAAAGCCTGTTCGTATGTTTGCTTTGCTGTCACTGCACAGCCTTAAGCCTTATGTCACACTGAGTCAGAATCCCAAGCCTGTTTGGATACAGTGTAAATACGTTACCCCACAAGAGAATTAAAGTTGTGACTCTGGCTTCTGTTGTCTCTAAATGCATACGTTTTATGAGCAAGAAAAAAACAAACAGGTAGATTATATCAGGTCACTCAGAGATCAGCCTTTGTCAAGTCAATCTAATTATCTCTTTGTGTAAAATAATTATGTGTGCCATTTGTTACTATCAATAGTGTATTCTCATTAAATGTGATACTTATATATATATATATAAATGTTAATAAATATAACTTTGGAAATGTGTCTTCCAAAATAAAACCTTGTTGCTTCTTGTATATGTGAAACTAAGCCTAGGCTTATTGTCATCTATCATTGTGTCACCTCAAAAACATCAAACCAGAGGCCAAAGAACAAAAATGGTATTAGAAAACCAGCTGAAAAAAAGACTTTAAAGAGCAACTTAACCAGGGTGTGTCAGTACACTGTGACATCACTGTTGAGTGAGGTTACAGGTGCAACGGAGCACACATCTGTCCACACCCAGTCACACCCTTTATTGATGCTGAGTGTGGTCAGAGGTGCCACATGCTGCTTATCAAACCACAACTTGGTTGTGTGGAATAAACAAGTCTCACCACTGACTGACACAGCAGCGAGCCCCGGCATGGAGAAGCATTTACGGCCCTCTTTGCGACCACCCAGAGAGCCAAGATGGTGCCGTTCCTCAGCTAAACCACGAAGCACCACCATCCAATGTACTGTAATGCTCTCCTCACTGCCAACTGGAAAAAACACCCCACACAGCCAAAGAGGATTCTGGCCTGCCACTTCCTAGGGGACAATTGATGAAAATATCCATGAACACTGGGCTAAGACAGGGTTGAGTCATGCCAAAACAAGGGTGGTGATATGAAAACATCAACAAGGTCAAAACAAGCAGGATTCTTCTCTACATTTTGTATGAAACAGAGTATTGCGACAGTTCCAAAGGCAAACACAGACAACACTCAGGTGGGTATGGTGTGTATATTGCTGATGTTATTACATATTTAGCTATAAACACAGAAGTGGGATTTATTTCCTAATACTGTAACAAACAACCTAAACAATAAGTGTACTGTAGCTCAGGGGCACAGGGCCTCTGAAAAACGTACTTGTGTGGAGGCATATAAAGGAGACAAGAGGCAAAAACTAACATTTCCTACATTTAATTTACATTATATTAAGTTTGTATCTTCATGGGTCAAACTGTTGTTAATTAATTCACCAGGGAAAGAAGCATAACAGATTACATGTAACAGCTGCATTAAAAAACTGTGAAGACGTATCTGTAACTACCATGAAAAATCTTCAGTTTCCATTTATAAACAAAACAGAATATTTTTTGGACTTTCTGTAAAGTATATCTCAAGGGAAAGGGCATTTGGGCACAATATTTGATTTATGAGTTATAGCAATTCATTTAACACCTTTTGATATTGATACAATGCTTGATGCAGAATGAAAAGGCAATGCACTTATCTGCACATTCTGGGGGATGTACGAAAACAATTTGGGGGTGGCCAGGGGGTTATGGGATTGTAGGAGTCCCTGCCTATGTATCCACAATCACTGTAATCAGCCACTGTGCCTAGTTCCCTTATTCAGTAACCGTGGTAATATCTGTTTATAGCACTATGTTCAAACATAGAATGGGCGGTATACCTATATTTGGTAAACGTGATTCATCATTTGTTTTAAATTTGACAATTGCTAATTTCACTTTTATTCTGTGTATTGCACATTATGAAAATTTCATGTTTAAATTGGGGCACATCATCTTAAATTCTTGCCTTGCCTCTTTAATTATTAATGGTTAATTGTACCAACTCAATACTGTTAAATTATCTTTAGATATTGGGGGAGGGTGTTGCAATTTTTTTCTAAATCAAGGGGAGTGTCCAAAGAAAATATTAATTACAATGAGGGTGCTGATCTTTCTCTTCCCAACCCAATCATTTTTGTTCAGTCTCCTATGGATTACAGTTAGTCAGCCATAATTTTGAGTTTGTCATCTGTGACCTAAAGGGGAGTTACACTGTGAAGGTTACCTTTTAAAACATGGATATACAGTAGTTTATCTTCATGTGTAGCATTATAAACACGTTATAGTATTACAGTAGGCATTCATTCTCAAGAATTGATCAATTGATATAAGCTCCTTACAGTCCAAATTATTAAAATTTACTGTAAATTCGCTGTGCTTCAAAAATGTGTTTCCCGAGTGCATCGAACACTGTAGAGAGGCTGACAGTAACAGTTTCATGAACCAGCCTTGGGGAAGATCTGAATTATATTAGTCTGTGGAAACAGCCGCTGCTATAAGCGACTTTTTGAATTGAGAAACTCGTACTTCTGTGGAATGTATGAGTGGAAGTGTAATGTCCTGTCCTCACAGATAGACTGAGATTGCACAGTACTTGAGGTAGGAAACACTATAGTGTGCCAGTTCATCAACATAGTAGGAAGTCCTCAAACTAAGTTTGCCACTCGTGGTTCAGCTGGTGTCATGGTAATCAGTTTTGTATTCTGGTGAGTGAAATATGATGTATGAGCATCTGCTTTCCAAATGAGTTTACACTGGAGTCAGGGCCCGATATCTCTGGGCAAAGGTAATCATTTCCTGTTCTGTCTTTTAAGCTGTGAGATGGAGGAAGGTGCAGCAGAGGTGGGAGAGAGCCAGATGGATATTACGCTGACTTTTGAGGAATGGAAGGCAAACAAAAGGGTAACGGGGGAGGAAGGCAAACTCAATCTTCCATTTCAGAGGGGTTTTTTTTCCCTTTATATCTGTCATGGTTTTCATGTGCAGTGTCCTAATGACAGGAGGCTGGTAAACAGAGAGGTGAAGAACAGACTCTCCAATGACATTTTTCTTTACACGTGTGGCATCACAGCACATGCCAGTCACAGAGCAACCACGCAGAAGATGAGCCATGGATATGGAATGGGAGAGGAGAAAATGTGAGGTGTGTGGTACTGTTCTTCCACTTATCCTTCAGAGTGAGGACATCTCTGTGAAGTAAGTTTTTCAGGTTATTCTGATCTTAAACCCTTTTTAATTGTTTTTTTAATTTTAAAACTCTTCATCCACTGGGATTTGAAAACACTCAACTACAGGTCACCACAGCTCAAGTAGATGGTAAGAATGGAGGCAAGATATGTAAAAAAGAAACAAGTTTTCCTGATTTTTGTCAAAATATAGATGTTGGTTAAACAAAGAGAAACTCACAATCATTGTATCATTAATGAATGAGCCATCAATAATGTTATTAGTGACACCTGTGCTTTTTCTCCAATGACAAGTCAAAAGATTTCAATACTATGATGGGCTGTACTCAGACAGCGAGCAACAAACTGTCAATTTGCAAATGTCCTGGCCACAGAAACACTCAGGCAATGTGTGATTTCACAAAGTCCTGTCCCATTTCTCATACAGCGTTTAGAGCTCTTGCACCCTCTTAAATCAGACACATCATGCAGGTGACATCAGTTTAAGTCCACAAGGGATCAGTGCTTAGAGTGGACACGGTATAGACCCATGTCTGCTGTGAATGGCCTATAATAACTACATATAATAGCCAAGAACAAGAATGAAAGTTGGCGCTGGAGATAATCACACGTTGAACTTCAGTATTTTACATAATGGTCAGTTTGGGTGTAGATATTGGCATGTCTGCTTCTGCAGTGAATTTCTCCTTTTGTGATTTCTGAACACTGGTACAGTACAAATTGGAAGCTCTCTTTGACTCAGATATACCAACACCCAATATATATATATATCTACTTGCAGGACTAGCTGGTGAACTACTGTAGCAGGTGAGCTATACGTGGATTTGCTAGCCCGCCCTGCCGACTAGCGCTGGTCAGTCACAACAGCCCCTGGAGATTCTCTCTATTTTCTCTCTGCTGTTCTGGAATTGTGTTCACCATTGCACACCATTTTTTTCAATAAAGCTCCTCGAGCTCGAGGTGCTTTATTAAAACAAAATGAATGAAAATGAGCTTGTTAGCTTAGCTCGGTCGCTAACTTGACAATAAATCTCATAACTATCTGCAAACCACTGCTCTGGTGTGGAACAGTTTTCACTCTGACAGGAGGATAAATAAAAGTGAATGGTGCAACACAGCTAATAAGCTACGATAGCTTCCTCTATTTTGGACTCTCTGGCGCTCCGTTCCCTCAGTGGTCAGCACTGTCAAGACGGCTTGCTATTGGTCAATGGCACAAATTCACGTGTCAAAGTTCACTAGAGTTGAATTTCACCTCCTCTGTTCACAGCGATTCCGTTGGAATCAATTGTTTTTAAATTGATTGAAATTTCGCCATTGTGTGTCCAGGCCTTTGGGATGGTACACACCTGTCCATGTAAGGTCATACAGTTCACAGAGCATATCAGAGCAAAAGCTTAGATATCAAATCCATGGAACTTGCCATAGACCTCCAAGATAGAATTGTTGTGAAATATTATCGATCTGGGGAAGGGTGTGGATAGATTTCTGACACTTAACATGTTCAAGGGTCCATAAAGCCGCATCTTTGTGCAACATTAGATGTGAAGAGCCAGCAAGACTTTCAAAAGTTGGCTGTCTGGTCAAACTCTGTAACCAGGCAACTAGGGCCTTGGTCAGGGAGGTGACCAAGAACTAAGATCCTTAGAGTTCCTCTGCAGAGATGAGAAAACCTTCCACAAAGACAAGCATCACTGCAGCAATCCATCAATCTGGGCTTTATTATGTTGTGGCTGGATGGAAACAACTCCTAAAAAAAACAAGAAAAATAAAACCATGCATGTGACAGTCTGTCTGGAGCCTCCCAAATGGCAAGAAGGTTCTCTGGTCTGAGGAGAGGGGAAACAAACTCTGTGGCCTGAATGCAAGTGCTATGTCTGGCAAATCATCAAGGTAATACCACTCTTTAGGTGAAGCATGGTGGGGTTAGTATAATTTTGTGGAGATGCTACTCAGTGGCATGTACTTAGAGACTTGTCAGGACTGAGAAAATGATGAACGCAGCCAAATACAGTGAAGTCCGAAAGGAAAAATAGTTCCAAAGCACACATGACCTCAGATTCAACAGTAACCTGAAGCACACAGCCAAGGAAATGCTGCACTGCTTAAGTCTGAACATCCTTCACCTGAACCTGAAGATCACAGCTCTCAGACACTCCCATTCCACTTTGCAGATCCTCTCAAGCTCTGTCAAGGAAGAAAGAGAGAAA
The DNA here is from genome assembly GCA_008360985.2 of Macquaria ambigua. NCBI lineage: Eukaryota > Metazoa > Chordata > Actinopteri > Centrarchiformes > Percichthyidae > Macquaria > Macquaria ambigua. The sequence continues at coordinate 67,599 of VMKM01001266.1, read as the reverse complement.
CCGCCCAAATCAAGGCATACAAAGCTGGCAGCTACAGCTGAGAAGATTCAAAGCTGTAATAGCTGACTATTTTCCAATGGTTCTTCTTCAAATCAGTGTTGTTTATGTTAATAACTTTGCTAAATTAAAAAAAGGAGAAAGGAGTCAAAAAACATTTTTGCAGATATTTGTGGGTCAATGTAATTGCCAATCCTAAACTTTTCTATGTTCCATTAGTTCGATTGATTTAGTATTTAGGGAATCATTTGACAATACTGTTGCAACCTCCAGGAGGAGTCTGCCACTGTCTCGTGCACAGCCCATATTTAATTCATGTTGTGGTGCTGCACTTTGCAGCAAATGCCCCGTGTGAGTTCTCTGGACACACTAAGGCGTCGGTCTTCAGTTGGCTGTTAAATATTGCATTGTGATGAACCGCATCTCATCCACCTTGGTCAAGGGACCAGCCACGATTGTGGTTAACTTATGAATTAATCTATTCTGCTGCCTTCAGGCATGAATGGAGACTCCCACCAGTGTGTGAAGTGGACTTTGTATTATTTTTTCTCTCACTGTCGTAGTGGGAGGTGCACATGCCAAAACAGGATTGATGTCCAAAAGCATTTTATTAAATTAAAATCCAGTATGAGATTCACTCATCAAATCTGAATCCTTTCACATTGTTTATTGGATCTATTTAGGTTTGCTTACAATATTTTACAATCAAGTGTTTGATAACCAAATACTACAACATTTTGGGAAATGTGCTTATTTGCTTGCCGAGAGAGTCTCTGTTGGTTGCCTTTGAGGTGCTGGTTTTGTTTGTACTTGTTTAACTTCGGCCAGAGCCAGGATAACTGTTTTTCCATTCTTTATACTAAGCTAAGCTAATAGTGGTATCAATCTTCTCATTTTACTCTCTGCAAGAAAGTGAATAAGGGTATTTGCCAAAAACTATTGCTTTTAGAACTTCAAGAACTAAGACTCACTTACAGTAGTCGACTGGCTGTTGATATTCATTTTACTGAGGTAAATACTAATCAAATGCAGCAAAAATGTACATTGTTTAATCAAATGCAACATAGTATTATTATACTTGAAAAACTGTGTCCTGTCCTTCACTAATGGAATAGAGTTTGGCTGAGGTGAGTTATGGTCCGAATCTTCTCTGCCAAGTTAATCCCTCTCCATACATGGGGATGAGAGGATAGCCAGGACAGTAACATTTTAATTTGGAGATGGTACAGTAGAAACGTTGTTTTAATGTTTTCAGAGCTTTACAGGAAAATCTTCCTCGAAGCTTAGGCCACACAACAAAGCTATTCCTTTGATTTTGAATTACAGTAAAAGCCCTCTTCCTGTATCCGACATTGAAGACGATTAAATTTTGTCATGCTGACCCGACTGACACCCACTCACATTATTTAGCGAACCTGGCACAACCCTGGAGGTCTGTCAAGGCCACAGTTCAATTATTCTTTGTATCTGAGGTTCTGACATCAGAAGCCTGAAGCGGTATGTTTGCAACAATTTGATTAATGCCCTGTGTGTGTCATATTGACACACCCAGACATGATCTTATTGAAGTCATGACTGATCCATGTCTCATAGCCCATTCCCATATTTTTAACACAATTATTGCTACTAATGACTTTCTCTGATGGCTGTCTCCTTACCCGACCTTTTATAACTAGGTCAACACCTGACTGTGAAGCATAGGTACTCTAGCATAGCTACCCGTCAGCCCCAAACGTCCAATATAATCCCCCCACCTTTGATCATGATTTCCTCCTAATCCGGTTGAAAGTGTTAGGTGAAGACAGCCAGAGGCAATATGTCTGCTCAAGGTAGGATACCTGCTTCCTCTTGTGGAGAAACAGCGTTAATTACTTCTATTCGTACACTGAAACTAACCCGAGTGACCAAAGTGAAAGTTAAATCTCTGATTGGATGAATCAGCAGCACAGACTCGTCGAGTTCTTATTGATGTGAGCTAGGAGACACAGCTGGAGAGGCGGTGGAAGCTTGGGCTGCGTCCTCTCTATTCAAACTTCATTATAACTGATTAAAGTGACTTTGCAACACCACATCATCTGGTCACATCAGATGAGTGGATTAGCAGAAGGGAGGGATTGTTTTTTACTCCTCTGAGTTTTACATAGACTGTGCTTTTAATCCTCACACCATACATTTTGCATGCAGAAACGCACACACACACATCCCATAACCACAATCACTGCCACCACCTGCAAAGATGTGACCTTTTGTTCTCTGCTGGTTAAGCTGATAAAAGACAATGGACACTGACAATGACATTAGAAGTCATTTTAAAATACTTTGTGAAATGGGTGCAGAGCCTCAAAGCTGCATTAATAGATGACAGACATTGACATGTACTTTTAGTATAACAGGATAAGGTGGAAACACATGTTCTACATTCCTTAATTACCCATGTCTGTAATTCACACTCAAGTGTATTCTATTTAAAAATGTTTGTGATACTTCCTACTGTATCTTCAGCACAGATAAGCATAAACTTTTTTTTCATACTGGTTCTAGCCATTTCCTTTTCCTGATCCTTTCTTTTGCAGGTCCCACATGCTGTATATCTATGAAGTATTTGTTCAAGCTGCGGTAGACCCACCCTTCCTCTCAAACTCCTTGTTGTCAGTTAGCCCTGCATCTGGCTCCTTCTCAGTTGTTGCCTCCATGACTCCACGCAGACTACTGGGTTATTTCTCTGTATTAATCAAACATCTAAAAAGGGGAAATCAATCCTAACTGATATCAAATCCTCAGAGTGACCCACATTTGGTAATGCTTTTAGGTTTAAGAGAAGAAACATTTCATCCAATTTGTTAACCTTGAAAATGTCTTGTAGTCTCTTTAACTCTTAAGCTTTGTTCAGACTGCAGGCAAATCAGATTTGTTTCTCAAATCAGATCTTTAAGACAGACTGTCTCTTGACTGGTTTAATTTGTTGCAAGACTGCTCAATCTTCTAGCAATGATGGCAATTATGTCAGAGATAATAATATTTGAACCAATTTGTCTGCACATGCTATAGATGCAAAGATTAAACTAGAAAGCATGAGGCCAAAGCTTCAAAAATATTGATCTTTAAAATCTTTAGAGAGTAGAGCAAATTTCACACTGAACTCCATAAGCCAAAATAAATGTACATCTTGACTGCAATTCCTTGAAACTCCTTCTTACTCTAAAGCATTGGGGCAGACACCACTGCTAAATCAAGTGGAAAGAAAGAAGTTAATAATGAAGCAGAGAAAATGTCAGAGCTATTCACATCAACTACTATTATAAATAGTAGTTGATAGTAGTTCCCTTCAGGAAAACGTAAAGTAGTGGAAATTTCTTGGCTAAACAAAATGACCTTAACAAATCATTTCAAATTTAGTTTGAGTTATGCTGAATTGTTTTGGAAACAGTCGCCTTAGGACTCTCATGGGTTTCAATTGCAGTATAATACTCACACACTGATGTATTAGCATTCGACCCGATGACAATATACATTTTTTTTATCCAGTATTTGCCTTTTATTAAATAATATAATATAATAAAATATAATCAGCACTACGGAAAAATGACGGTCTAAATGCTGTTTCAGAGGCTTTTTAGTCCTGAAAAGAAAAGCATTCTGGGCAAATCACACTTGCACTTTTTGTGTGTAAAAGTGGTCAAAGACATTGACTATCAGTGCTATTTGCATATCCAACATATAATTCAGTTTACTGGTTTTCAAAAACAACATGAGGGTCAAACACTGATGTGTATGGATGAATACAGGGCCAGATTCAGGCTGTTTTTGTCTAATTTCCTTCCACCTGCCTTTACGGCTTTTCAAAAGTCCCATGAGCCATTGTCAGAAATCAACACGTATTATTGTCAGCTGCTCTCACAACTAATGAGCAATGAACACTAATGATAGCAATCAGACTTGGCAGAATTCTGGCATTGAGATCTCTATAATAATCAGTTACCTAGAACTCATTGCAATTTCTGCTGCAACAAGACACCAGCAATTTCGCCTTAAGAGCACTCTTTGCATTGTGACATGTGATTGGTGGATTGGAAGAGGCACTGTCCATTTTTCTAAGTTGCACATTGACCTGGTTTAGCACTGTGTTATGAGGATTTGTGTGTCGCTTGGTAGCTGTGTCCATTTGCTGAATAGGATTTATGTGGTGTTTTTATCTGACTGTCGTCTTTGTCCTCTGAAGCTGGCTTGCTGTCCTCTTCCATAGCATCACTTCAGGACCTTGTAACAAGCCAAATACTATAGATCAAAAAGAATGGCACCAAAGAAAAAGTATCCATCCATGATCAGTCAATACAGCATATCCATACTTACAATACAGCCATGAAAACACCATATGTAAAACAGTACAGCCACATGACAACAGAATGCATTCCGTCTTGCTACTTTTACTTTGAAGAGAAGCAGCTATTTTGTTGTATTTCTCATAAAAAACTAGAGACGTGCATATCAATTCCAGCTTTTCCCTCTCTTTGGTACAGGCTCCCAATTCCAAATATCCAAATCAGCACTACCGACATTCTCACACAGTGTTCACTTTCAGTTTACTTGTCAAAATGTTGTTCTGTTTCCTTTCTAAGTGCCTCGGCCAGCACTTACAGAATAATGCTGCATTCACGTGTTCCTCGGATGGTCCCATTTCCCGAGTTGGGAAGTCCTTCTTCCGACTTCGGTGTGTTCGTGAGCTTAAGTCATAATGTGGAAACCACATGGACGCTACAAAGAAGATGTGATGCTGAAACAGTTTGAAGCTTTATATTACAGAGTGATTGTGTCCCAAACGTGTTTCTGCACGAGTACATTCCCTATAACCACTAAAATATTGCTTTACCTGACTTGTTATCAGGGATGATGCTAATAAATAACTTTTAATCTAGGTCACTCTACATGGACAGCAACTAACGGTTACAACCTAATACCATATTACATGTGAGCACAAAATTGATGTGCAATACGTGAATTAATAAAGTTTCTTACCTTCTCCCAAACATTGACTTTCATTTGCCATGTTTCTGCATATATGATGACAACTTTCGGCAAGTTGTGTACCAACATTTTCACAGATGTTCCAAGTTGTTATTCCAACTTGAGTTCATGTGAATTTTCCCAGTCAGGAACTCATTTTTCTGATTATCCCAGCACCACATGAATGCCTTTACTGAGTAATCCATGTTTACGCAATACTCCTGATGTGCTTTATAAGGAATGCTCCACCAACAGCTGTGCCAGATATTTGTCATGTAAGGTTTATTGGAGAATTGCAGCTATCTCCCTAGTGCGGAGACTGTTGAGAAGGATGGGTTGGAAGGTCATACTCTGTCAGAATGGTAAACTGTGAGGTGATTCCCACTTTAAGAAAGGTCAGTTGTCAGTTGAGGGATAAGCTAGCAGAAAAGGAGCATCAAAGCCAAACACAGCAACTGGAACATCCATGTAGTGTAAACCCAGCGAAGTGTAAACACAAAGACAAAAATATAAATGCATTTTTACAATTACATTCGGTATTTCTTTTAATAATATGAATATTGATCCAATAAAGACATGATAAACACAAGAGTTTATAGCATTTTTTAAAAAATAATTTAATGCCAATTGAATCCATTTAAGATAGCTTTTTATATTTATCAATTCATTGATTTATTATAATTTAACACTGTAAATACGTACATTTATTCTGCTGGCACACTTCTTGCTCCATAATGCACCACACTGTAATATAACGCTAACGCCAGGTCTGTATGTAAGTTAACCTTTCAGCTGAAATGACAGGTGCTGCTAACGGTTTTATTAAAGCAATTATGACCTTATGTCATTTAGTTATTGCTCATTATTGTCTGTTATTCTCTGCTTCACACTGCAGCAACTGCATGAAAATACTGAAGCACTTTCCACTCCTGCTTATTGCTCAATAGATCTGTTGCAGTACATAAACAGTACTAGAGGACTCACTAACTCTATCAAGTTTAATTTAATCTGTGTGTGTGTCAAAGGGCCTGCTCTCCTGCCCCTTTTGGCGTGACGTGTTCACGCGACTGCCTCAAAACAGTGACTAGTGCACCTGTTACGCGGTATGAGAGATGCAACAGACAGCCTTGCGAAATAAGAATTCATTAAAGTTTCTTGCTGTGTCTCCCTAGAGGTTTGTCTTTGTCCCGGCCCTACCGCATCTCATTTCAACCTCTGTCAGAATGTACGCGGCACTGTTTTATCACTCTCTCATCTTTTGCTATGCACCACTTTCAAATTCTCATCTCCTCTCATTGTGTTTCACGAAGCACAATTAGGCTACACACACATGGCTACTAGAACAAAGTGTGAAACAGTATTCAGAGCCCTCCTTATTACTTTATTCTAGCTGCAGATTCCCAGAACGGTTCCACTGGTGAGCCAGGTCAACCTCTTTTACCCAACTAGCCATCCTGTGACATTTCCCTGCGTCACTAATGAGACAGGCTTGGCGAGGGAGGCCTGTGCTGAGACGAGCAACCTGGCAGAGTTTGGCCCCAAGGGCTCCTCACTGGGCGCTGATTCCCATTTACCCCTGTGAAATACTCTGCTGCTGTTTTATTACATTAAGTCTGCTCTGCGCTCGCCGCAGGTTACCAGCACTGTAGTTAAAAATTAAAAACAAAGAAAAAAGATTCTGTTGGAGTGTAGTTGGTGTTATCAAAAGACAAAGTTGGTACTATAGCTCTTTTCATTTTACCTTTCCTTTCAAAATGTAATATGTAGAATGTTTGAAGTCAGTGTCTTCCACAACAGACAGTTATCTAGATCTATAAAATTCAGAAATTCTCCACATTTAAGCATTTTTATCGTCACGCCTTTATTTTCCTTATTTTAAGTCGAGTATTTGAATATCTGAGACATCTCACTGGTGTAGCTGCTCTTGGCTCAGGGAACTCTGTAAGGGCTGGAGGTTTGCATATTTCTGAATAGAGGAGTGATAATAGTGGCTAAATCAATCTGTGGGAGAGAAAAGAAGAAGAGCTGAGGGGGGAAAGCTGCTGAACTCCGATGTATTGACTGTCGTGATGGTACAGGGGCTTGGGTCATGGAGGTCTATTTAACGCTTTAGCTAAACCTGACCTTCACTGTGATCACTACAGCACAAGCAGACACACAATGCTGAAACATGAATGGATTGTGAACAGTGTGTGGTTGTCTTTCTACATGGTTACAACCTGGCAGCATACATTGTAAAATACAGTGTCGATGTCAGTTCATGCTGTAAGCAGTTTTGCTGCTATTTGTTCACAAATAATTATACATCCGTCTCAGAATGTGTTGGTTTTCAAATGATATGGGAGGTATATTTAGAAATCTTTGTATGCCTCTGCTTTTCACCCCCTGAATGTAAGCAGGCTCAGTCTGTTGGGGACATTTTTCCATCATAATTCAGACAACACAAGATCTCCATTTAAGGGAGTGGAGACACCTAAGTAATGTTAGCATTTGGTTGCATCAGCCTGGTTTCCACCACATGTGTGTTTGTGTGTGCATGTGTCAGCCCCGAGTGTCAATTTAGGTTTAGAATCATTTCTAGTGATATGATTTTACGTGCACATTTATCATTACAGTGCCATCAGTGACTAAAGCCCTATTTGCATGGGAGTAGTATTACCAGGGGACCTCATGTGATTTAGAAATTACCCCATAACATCCGTGTTTTGTGCGGCACATTCGCACGGGATAAGTGAAGTCTGTATTTAACTTGAATTTACTGGCATTATCCCCCAGATATGATGTCAAGGCTCTGCGTAATATCCACTTCCTGAACGACAAGAGCTGCTAAGAAGAAAAACAGGCATCGTACGGGACTAATATTATCACATGACCTCTGTGTTTGGCGAAATATGACGGTGGAATTTTTACTTTACAAAGTACGGACATGGCAGATTTGCACGGGATTGAGATCACAGATGACCTCCATAATTATTACAAATTACTAGAGGTCCCCAGGTAATACTAGTCCTGTGCGAATACCAGGTTGACATAACCTGTCTGCTACCGCTTCCCCTCAGCCTCCAGAACATTTTGTAATGTCTAAAAACATTTCCGCACCCTGATGGTTCTGACATGGGCCGCTCAGGGCAACACATTTTACCTGGACACAGTGCAGCCACAGGGAGCCATTCAGAAGTTACTGGTCCCTCTCTTTCACTTATGTGTGCTGATAGCTCACTGTGTGACCAACAGGTTTTAATCCACAGTGTTCTCTCGGACCAGCGAGAGTTGCCAGAGCTGTTGTGGCTCTGAGAGAAATGCAGGTGGGTAGGCAGTGACCTCTACCATGCACTCATACTATTCTACCACCTCGGAGGGGGCATGTTCATGGGAAGAAAAGAGAGAACAGCCCATGGCACTCAAGCAGCAGGATACTCTGGAGTTGAAGCTGTGGACATAAAGGCCATGATTGATTTTCCGGCGCTCTTTCTGTAAGTTTTTACTTCTCATCTCGCTTCACAGTTCTTTTGTGGATTTGTTTAAAGTGCAGTGGCCTGTTCCCCTACAATTGTTCATATTTTCAGGAGTAAAGAGAATGAATGTGCGTGTGTATGTGTGTGGTCAGTGGTTGCAGGGGGTATCAAAGGGGTTGGTTTTAGAAGTGCTTTACTTGAAATTAAGATGCTGCAGATTCAATGAAATGCTCTGTTCCTGCCAGGGGTGAGCTGTCTTTGCATAATTTTAATCAGCTCAGCATTCTTCCTCAGCAAACCTATTGCTGTATACATACAGTGTTCAGAGACAGCACAATAATGATTTTAAAAAAAGATACTTATTGTTGATGTCTTAAGTTATCTATGAGAACACATGAGCATACAAACTTCCATAAAGTGTTATCTTATTTACTGTAGAATATCTTTACTCCTCCTTCGACCACTTGACCATGCATGGAAAAACACCCCCTTTTCATTTCAGAGCCCCTGTCAGTCAAATCCAGCTCCGCGTCTGGCATCAGACGCCAGGAGACAACAAACAAATATGATGACAGGATTGTTTCATTTCAAATATTAAAGTTTTTGGTTGGGGCGCCCCGGTACCTCACCTGGTAGAGCACATACCATTAAGGATGAGTCCTTACCGCAGCAGCCTGGGTTCGGCCGGGCCTTTGCTACATGTTATCCCCTCTCAATCTCTCCCGCCTTTCCTCTCTCTCTTCATCTGTCACTATCAAATAATGGCAAAAATGGCCAAAAAATAATCTTAAAAAAAAAAAAAAAAGATTTTTGATTTACACCAACACCAGATTATGGTGAAAATCAAGCATTTTTCATGGAGTATACTTAAATTCAAGCATAATCCTAATCTTGAAAACATGACTGTTAAAATTAAGCATTTTCCAAACTTTCAAGACTTTGTATGAAGCCTGTCACAACCTGTGTGTTACACAAAACTACACAACTGATACAAGCTTGTGTTATGTTATTTGTTGAGGTTGGTTGACTGATAAATGAACACACTAATTATCAAAACACAGAGCTGAAATTAATGATTTAACACTCAAGAAACCCTGATAATGATGGGTTTCAGGTTGTCAGGTTTCTGCAAAGCTGTCTGGTCTGGGACTAGCTCTGTCATCTAGTCAGTAATACTATCAAAACATCTTGGGGTATTTCTCATCTCCAGTTTTCAAGACGTAAAAAGTCTAATTGTGCTGAATTCAAATTCAATTTGTTCTGTGTTGTACATCTTTTGGTCAGAGGTGGTTTCAGCAGCAGCCGGCAGAAAGTGATTCCTGTACACTGTATCTATATCAGGGTGTCAAAAGGAGGTGTGTAACTTAATAGCATAATCTTTGCAACAAACCTAATTATTACATGCTCACTGTTGTCTACCTGGTTTCTGCCTTTGTCGCTGGCTTCCATCAGCTATTAGCTCTCTCCAAGTGGGGATTTATAATGTGTTCAGGTGTCACATTTTGATTGTCATGCATTCCCCCTTCTGTAAAATCAAGGAATCTGTAAAAATGAACAGCTGTTCCACAGGGTGCTATTCATACTTCATCTGGTTTCATTTGCAGACATTTTGTAAAATACCGGTTTTAGGACAAGTGCTGTTGTGTTTCATACCATGCAAGACTTTCACAGATTATAACGTTTCATTTCCATTATTTGAAAATATCCTAGTCATTTTAAAAATGTGAAGAAATACCATATCAGTTATGTCAAGCTACTTCCACTCCTGGCTCACTTTTTCTTTCCTCACAGTCAGCTTTCTTTAATCATCTTTAATCAACTACACGCATTCATACGTCAGATATTCAATTATTTAATAGCTTGTGGAAATGGATGACAATTTAGCCTATAAATTCAGTGTGATTAGTAAGGCTGCTGTGGTTACAAATGATGATCAACTGCAGGTTCCAGTAAAGGAGCAGCTACAGTAAATGATAGCGTAAGTGCTTTTTCACTACTCTCGCGATATTTGTATCAGTACAAAACTCAACATGTGCTTTATTCTGTCTTTCTTAGTATGATTTCTAAATTTGCAATTAAAGAACTAATGTTGCAACACCACTTGATCCTTCCATCACAAACTGGACTTTCCCCTTTATTTAACTATGATGCAGCACACATCCAATAATGTTCGATCCTTCTCTTCAAAACCTATGTTTCATAAAAACTGAAAGTGGACAGAAATTACATGGACTGCATTATTTATCTAGGTACTTAATTTGCAAATAATTTCTAATAAATATGGTTATCATTTTCTTTCATTTAAAATAATTACAGTGTATTCCCTGTGGTTCATATTAGGTTCAAACTTATTTATTTTGTAATTGTCCAACACATTATGTTTTTGTTTTACTTAACTTCCTCTTTTATTGCCTTACTATTTGTTTTATTGTAATCAAGTATAAATCCGACCTTGAAATATGCAGGTCTCTGCCTCTGTGGTCCAGTTTCTGATAAACTGTGGTCACAGGGCACAAATGAATACCGCTGCTTTTGTGAATTGTCAATCTGCATGTAATTGTCACATGTCACACGTCACGCAGGAGGCAACACATCCCCTAAACAACTTCAACTAAATAGATAACAGCTGATGAGTTGTAGCGTTATCATGAAATCCCTCAGTTTGGATCACAGTGACCTTGAGGCCAAATCATTTCCCACCATGAGGCCTGTGTTTTGCTTGCATGATAAATACCTCATGCAGTAAATCATGGGAACTCTTCTCCACTCAATGAGAGGAGGACCTTTTCAGAGCATAAAAGCTCCAGTCAGCAGCGGCATAATTGCTTTTCATACGGCAAATTTGCTTTTACTTTCTCTCAGTTAATGAAATTAAACCAGAACATTCTTCCCACAATCAGCAGTGCAGTGGACCTAAATGTCAGTGGCTCCTGGATTTCTTCATTCAATTTGAGCAAACACCCAGGAGAGAGAGCGTATATGGCATGAAGTGATTGACAGAGTTCCATTACAAGGGCTTATCAGACCCCTGTCTGCAATTATCCAGGTTCAATATGGTGGTGGGATTTGATTTGTGCCGGGATTATAGTCACAAAGATGTGTGCAGAAAGGGGTACTGCTCCACATGGTGACCCCTCTATAATTTTCATTAGCATGTTCTCCCCTGTTGACACCCAGGCAGCACTCACTGCCAGCTCATTGTTTTGTCAGTGTTTTCCTAGCTAGAAGTTATCAGTGGATTTTTTTTTCACTTCTTATGTGCATTTTGATATTCATATTTGTCATTTGGTTCATGGTTTGTTGTCTTTATGCAACCTTTGGCTGTGAAAGTCAAAAGTTTACTGCCCGGCTGGTTAGCAAACAACAGCACATGAGCAGGTTGCAGTCAACAGAGGCACAGAGGCCAACTACAACAGCACAGATAAAAGTGTTATGTATGGCACTGCAAACATAAAAGGACATCCTTCTTTTGTTGTTCTGTTATTCTGGGTATTGAAATAGTAAAAATCCAGTTACCCCCTGCAGCGTTCAGGGAAGGCAGTGCAAATTAGTTCCACTTTAAAGTTGTTGTTTTTTTGTTGTTGTTTTTAAACCTTTGTAAAATGTATTTAGTCACTTGGTTGGCTGTACCAAACACTTGTTGTTAATGTGGCAGTAGTGTGGGTGCTCTTTCGCCTCCCCTCAAATCATGAGTTTTCTAGCAGATGCCTGCTAAGTCATTACCACCACATTATCTCGGGGTTTTCTGAAATTGCACAAACTACATCTGCTCCCTACAGACTGTATGTTTTGACTGTTTATGAAATGCTGCCTGTTAAAAAACAAAAAACAAAACAAACAAAGCTAAACGTCTACAGCCATGCTAGCGGCACTGTGAGGCTGTACTTGTGCTTTTTGCACTTTGCTTCGCACATACACTGCTGCACTCCATTTAAAATCTTGTATTTTACTTGATTTTATGCATTCTATGTATTGTATGTTTTATTATTATCAAGTGGGTTTCATTTTCCATCTTAATTTCCATTACTTATGGCATTCTATCCCTGTTTTATGTTAAATCTGTCTTTTTACATGTGAAGCACTCAGTGTATGTAATTTTGTTGTTGTAAAGCACTTTGAACTGCATTTCTTTGTATGAAAGGTGCTATGCAAATAAAGGTTATTATTATTATTATTATTATTATTAATTATTATAAAGCAAAGTATTGGACAGATTGAAAATTTGACCTGATGATGGCGCTATATGAAAAGTTTAACAATCACCAAAATAAATAAATAATGGAATAAATGCCTTTTTCATGTATGAGAAAAGGCTGAAGGTCCTAACAGGTCAAAGAAACCTTGATATGCAAAAACAAATCATATGGCCCAAAAGAGAGAAGTCAAATCTTACTATCTGTCCATTCAAACAGGTAATACTCCAGTAGCAAACCAGCAATCATCAGTAGCTTTTTAAAAATCCTGACTAAACAAAGCAGACAGCTCCTTACTTTCTGCCACAGGAGCCCTCATTATCATTTTAAAGTGAATATGAAAGAGCAGCTTTCACAGCTTAATGCTACTGCACCTGGGAACTTCTTACACTGGAACTTCTTACACGGGTGGCCCAAATGGAAGAGAAACGTATCCAAAAGTAATTGCGTTGATAAACCGTGCTTATCGCACGTAATTTAGGTGAGAGGTGGAAGGAGGTTGTGAAGAGGTTCAGCCACTGCTGGTCAGTCCAGCTTGCTCTCTCTCTCTCTCTCCTAATATTCTGTATGGTCATGCTAAATACTAGAATAACAACTCTGTGCTTTGGTTTGAGTGTAAGCCAGAGAGTGAGTCCCATATTGTCAGGATCTGGCCCTGTAATCACTTAGTCATTGGAATTATTTTATGGCCATTTTGTGCTACAGACTAGTAAAAATGTACTTACTGCACCTTTTAATTATTATAAGGCTTGCATTTTGAGCTTCATGCAGAAGAAGCAGATTCTGTGAAAGCGCTTTTCTTTTTTTCTTTTTTTTTTGCTTTACAAGTCACATACTGGTTTCTGTAGATCTGTGCATCCTGCAGCAGAACCATTCAGAAAGAAAAAAAGATATTTGACTTCAGTGCCCCCCCACCCCCTTGCAGCCGGTGCATTTTTCCAGTAACATGCCCTGTGGTCAGCACAATTACAGCAGGCTGAGGCCAGTAGTGGCTTGATAGGCTGGGGGAAATAAATGCTTCCAGTCGCACACGCAACCAATTGTTGAAGGACAGCCGTGCCTTGCAAATCACTCAGCAGGAGCAAGAGGGGGTGTTGTGATGTGGTTGGGTCAGCAGACGGGGGACAACACTTGGGTAGCACCGGAACACGGCGCAGCACTGATTCTGTTCTACCACAACACAGTGAGTGCTACAAAAAATATTTGGTGAAGTAAAAAGAAGAACACACAGCCAAGCATGCGCACACACACACACACATACACACACACACACACACATCTGCAAATTATATTCAAGGGCAGGCACTCACTTACCCCTTCATTCATAAACTCATACGTACTTGCACAATCACATAGCAAGCATTAACACACACACTCAGTTAAACAAAACACACAGCGGCTATGTATTTACGCATGCAGTCACAACATGCCAAGGGGGTGATATAATGGCAACACCCTCACATGCACGCACACACACAGCACAAACATCATCTCTAGAGGCCTCTAAACAGAGAGGAATAGAGAGAATGTAAAATGTAAATTTTTTTGTCTTGCTACATAAAAATGCAGCCAGCACAGACAAAATGTATTTCCATAATGACTCTAGCTTGGTGTGCATATGGGGCGTTAGCTTCCCCTCGGCGGGCGCTGCATGTGAAATGAGCTGCCGCTCCGGCTGCCTCTTTCATGAACTCTCGGGGGTTTGGTCTGTCCACTAGCGCTCACTGGCCTGACATTAAACGCAACAGCTCCAAGCCAGACAGGTGGGCAACTTTATTCAACATTCATGATGTCTATCCATCCAAATTTCAAGACGACCGGTCGAGGTGTGTGAGTGTGCTACTTTTGCATGGTGCGGCTGAGTACATGTAAAATGTTTGTAGAAGGGATGAGGGCACATAGAAAATAGATTACATACACTGTAGGAGGTGAATTTCTGGTGTTTGAAACTTCATTAGTCTCCAGTCTGAAAATATATATTATCCTGCAGTCATAATGTACATGTATGAGACAATGTGTTTAGTTTATATGTGGGAGTTTAAGGCTGATTTAATCTCAGCTCCATTTTCAAAATGGTGGCTATCTTTGCAAATATTCGGTTTTCTGAGCCCTTGTCTACACCCCCACTTTGATGAAACTCTCTCTGTTCATCACTTTTCAAATTAAGCTTCTCTAGCCTCTGTTTGCATTCTGTAATCTAAAGAGATTTTCTTGCATTCCCAAAGGCTCACAATAAATCTAGTACTCACCTAAGCAGCTGTCACTTATAAATGACAGTGAATGTATTATGAAAAAGTAGGTTTGCATGGTTTTACGTCTTTCATTTTCTATCTCATAACTGCCAAGTTAGAGCTGACAGAGTTCAGGGTTTTAAAGGTTGTCTCGTTCAATTTGATGTTTAATTGCACTGGAATATTAAAACAGAAGGTAAACTGACACGGGGTGGATCTCATGACTACTACAGAAATGCTGCTTTTTTAATTCCTGCTTTACTGGAAAAGTCAATAGTGTTGCTGTGCTCATCAATAAAGTCATTTCCACCAGGCCTGCAGCTTTCGTTACACAGAATGGCGACTAATTATCTGAGGTTGATAATATTGACAAGACAGTTGTGCTGCAGATGATACAGACACATGAGCAAAGTGAAATAAGATATTTCTCAATAATTGACAAAAGTGTGATCATGTTATCTTTTTATTTTTAATATTTCTCGTGTTGCCCCCACTACCTTATAAAGATGCAAAGTCACTAGTATTACCATTATCTTTACATTGTAAATGATAATTTTACACCCCTCCTTTTTGCTGCCTGTTTGGAAAAAAAGAAAATGTTTCTTAATTGATTCTGTGTTTGCTGGCCTTTAAACGTGTTGGGTCTTTTATGGCCATTGCATCATTTTTGCTATTCTCAGTTTCCAGTTACACACATGGGAAATAAACAGCTCAGCAAAGCTTCGTGCAGAAGTGCAAAATTTAGCAGAGAAGCTGGGGGGAAAAGAAGATGGGGAGAAAAAGTGTTCTTCAAATAAACCCCACTAATGAGCTGGCGAGAGATTTACATAGCTTGATGACTAAGGATCCTGGGTAATTACCCGCGTGCACCTCAAGGTTTAATGTGTGATGAGTATAAGGCTGGTGACAATGCCAGCCAATCAATCCCTGTCTCGGGAAGTCATTGGGAACAGCAGCCCCCCTGGTTTAACATGAGCTATCTGTTGACTTATACAATAGTGCTAGAGATCACCAATGGCTTTATGAATAATTTTCTCATCAGCTCTCAGAGGAAGGACAGCATTAATGCAGGTGTACCTCATCTTTGTGTTAGTATGGATAATAATAAAAGGGAGATGCAGAAACACCTGAACTAATCCTGCATTTCAATAGAAAATGTTTTAAAACTCTCCAAACGGGACATCTCTCCACCTCTCAAGACACTGCTTGCATTGTTCACGGCTGCTGTGAAAACAAGCGTTTCATCACATTCTGTGATATGAATAGGTAATGTGATTGAGCAGTGAAGAAATATCTACAATACACAATGTTTCCTCTCAGTTAGTGAGAGGAAATAATTCAGCAGCAGTAAGCTAAAGCTCAAGATGAGGGTGCATCTCAACTAAACATGCTGTTGTGTAAGATTTCTTCGTCTGTGTCCTTAAAATTAATTCATGATAAAGGCTGAAAAATAACCTGGAATCAACGACTTGTGAAATCCACAAACGGCGTAATGTTCCCTAAAAGCAGGATTTCACTTCAGAGGCTAAACGTGCAGGCAACTTCCAAACCAGTGCATGTTTTCCATGACATTACTTAAGCCATTCAAGGACTTGACTTCATTTCGAGTGAAAGCATGTCATATTTGATTGATTGGAATGATATAATGCTTGCCCTGGGTACTACACAACTGTCATGGGAATAGGTTGACAGCTGGGGCAGATACTTTATCAGACTTATACAAACGGATTTATCTGTGGCGCCTGGCACGATTGTATTAAAATATGTATTGAAGCTTTGAAAAAGACCAGAGTGTTAGAGTGGAGAGATTCACGTTGTCTTCAAGTGTGACAGTAGTGGCAGAGAAATGAAACTTTGAGATGTATACGTTGCCTGGAGATGTGCACGCGTGGTGCGCAAGGATTTTCTTCCTGGAGTTCAACTTAAGGGCAAAAGTAAAAGTTGTAAGAAGCCCCCAGCGCTGTGGTCGTGTCTTGAAAGAAGAGGCAGATGATAACTGGTGTTCAAATGAATATTAATGCAATCTAGAATGAATGCTTGGAGTGTTTCTCCCTAATTACTTACTGTATCAATAACTGGAAAAGGCTACACAACTGAACTGTTTCTGAAAAGAAGAAGGTTTTAAAAACATTAATCAAGGATCAGCATGGATTGTAAGGCTAACGAACAAATGTTTCCTCTAAATAAAGATTTTTAACAGTTACGTCACTCAGCAGGCTGCTGCTGTTTAGTCCAAACAAACCTTTCTCGCAGCAATCTGCCTTGATGTTCTGTGTTCTGTTCACCTGAGTGATTTCAAAATAGATTTCTCAAGAACACAAGTTGTTGAGAGGCTCTTACATAAGAAGCCCATTAATCTTTATGCTTGGTTAAAAGTACACAACGAGCCCTTATTTTCCACCACGCTTACTGACTTTATCTGGAACATGGCAAACAATTCCATTTATGCCGGCCAATGGTCACTGACATGTTCGAAAATATCCTCCTGCACCAAATCAGATAATAATACACAGACAGCTCACAGAGTCTTCCGACTATTATTCGTGATAACAGGGTAACGATTACCACAGAGGTAACGATTATTTTGGTTGTTCAGCAGTCAACCTCTGTTTCAAATGAGTGCTCCAATTTTCTTGCTTCAGGAGGGGCTTCATGCTGTGCCTGTGAATCAGCCTTAAATTTGTAAATGATACCACTACCGAGGGCTGCCTAATTTGAAGTGCTTAATAAAAGAGACCGAGCACACAAGAGCACATGCATTCACATGCGGAGGAGGCGTCGCTCAGCATCAACAGCAAACATTGTATTCTGTGCACACTCCTCCTCTTTCTTGGAAATAAAACATGAAAACAGGCCTGGTATCACCTCCTCTGCTCTGCGTGTCACGACTCTGTTTTGACTCTTGCCTTCCAGTGGTGATAAAAGACCTACATGCGATTACGATTTCACTGTTGAAAGCCGTCAATAATTCATGGCTACACATCCATGCAACTAGTGCTCTACAAGTCAGCTGGTTCTCCCCACAATCCCTACATCGTCCTCCCCTCCCCTCCCACCCCATCCCCCACCCCTGCATGTCTACTGTACATCCATCCGTCCTCTAACCTCTGCTGTAAATCTCCATGCCCAATACTGACACCAGGCGGTATAGGCAGGTCACTGGGTGATGAGAGGGAAATAAAACAACAGCTTTTATGGCTCTGGAGGATGCAGCAGTCAGGCTTAGTAAGCCTTGCACTTGATTGGAGTGAAGTCACATTTACTGACCACTGATCTCCCACTCCATTAGCTGCAGTACATAAAGGCCATTAATCCAATGCACCTCCAAGCAGGCCATCCTGACAGTGCACAAACCAACACATTTACTCTAGCACACATGGGAGGAAGTACCTGTAGTTTAATGCAAATTCAAAGAACAAAACTGATTATTAGATGGATAATTGTAACCACACATCCAAATCAAGTGACTTGTTAAGAGATAATTCCTGTTTATTACAACTTGGGTATTTTCATAGTTTTGCCATCATTTCTATCGGCTATGGTAACATTGTACTCACCGAAGTAATTGCTAAGAACACGGAGACATCTCAACAATGAGGCAAAAACACGATCAGATTGGTTGTAAACAAGCCAACAGTTTAGGTGATTATCTTAACTAGAGGTGAAGCAATTAAGTGATTAGTCAGTGGACAGAAAATTAACTATTTTGAGAAGTGATTTATTGTTTGTCATTTTTAAGCAAAAATGCTAAACATTCACTGGTTCCCAGCTTCTCAAAATTTCTGCTTTTCTTTGTATGTATATATTTTAGTAAACTGAATATCTTTGGGTTTTGTACAGATGGTTGGATCAAAAACTTGGGCTCTGGGCACCTTGGGCTCTGGGAAATTGTAATAGGCATTATTCACTATTTTACATTTTATAAACAAAATTATTATTATTATTATTTTTATTATTTGTATTACAATTATAAAGAAAATAATTGTCAGATTAATTGATAATGGAAATAATTGTTATTGCAGCTCTAATCTAAACCACTTTATTTGAGGCAAAACCTAAAGTGAGCTAACCTGAAATGTTGGTACTAATTCCATTCCAATTCATGTCCAATTTCATAATTCATATGTCATTCATTTTTTTTTCTCTCTGAGTGGGAAAATAAAATAAATACATACTAAATGAATGTGTTGTATTTTCAAGCATTTGTCTGAATTTATTTCACCTTACAAGAGCTTTGTTGACTTTTTTGTTGGCCTGTTGCCAAGTGCAAACACCAACCGTCCACATAGCGGGGTTAACCTCATCCTGGTGGAGGACCACTGTGAGGCTGAACACATGAGCTGAGCATGGAGCCTGCTGAAAATCAACGCTTTGCCACAACCGAGACAAGCAGCGACCTGGAGGGCTGGTACGCCAGACTGGATGGAGTCGTGGATATATAGGGCATGACAGTCAAAGACTCCGACAACCAAACAGTCAGCAACTCATCTATCAAGGCGACAAGCAGTGTCTTAAAGAATGGATGGCTGCAGCAGCCTTGGAGCCCGTGTAAAAGCCTGACAAACACACATGATGAATCTACACGGCATTAGCACGAGGTGGGCCCCGCACCTATGTCAGCCTCTAGGCAAAGATCTCATCTAGTGAACCTGGCAGGAAACAGAAACACACAGCAGTGATCTCTACTGTTGAGATGAGCATAGTCTGGGTCAAGCTAGTCAACAACAGGGCCCTAGGGTTGGCCTCTTAGATAAGAAGCTAATGTATCTTTAAATGCAGTAAGTTTTCGTAATTTTGTTTCAAATATACTGTAGCTTGACACAGGATAAGTTACGTTCAATGATTTTTGAGTTTTGGTACAGTTTAGTTACAAAGTAGTTTCTTTCAATCCTATGTTTATATTTTCGTAGAAAGAATGATGGTCAAGCTGCACTGTAACAACCATGTTGAATGTTACACAAAATCTATTTTCTCAGTATTTTTCCTGCAAGACTGATTCGATCCCATAAAAGGATTCATGAACATTCTTACAACCATTAATCATAGTAAATGAAAATCCACACCTTTTAGCTATCACACACTAAAAAAGACTCACACACACAGCACTCAAGCATGTTTCCATGGAGCCACAAGGTGTTTCAGACCACTTATGGTCATTGTGATTGGCATCACTATCATAAAAAACTGAATTTGGTTTAGGTTATTTAAACATTAATATATAAGGCAACATTTCATTTAAACCATAAAACGTTTACAAATTGTTGAATGAACCTTATATTGAAATAATTTGCCCTGAAAAATGGTTCTTTGGGATTACAAAGTTGCTCTGGAGGTAACCCACTGAGCTGAGTTGTGTTGCACCCTATAGTCAAACTATGCACCATGTAATACTTGAACATGAAATTCATTTGTAACATCAAACGTTGATCAAACATGCATGACGACCAATACTGAGTCAGAATGCAACAAAGATACCCCTCACTGTGTCCAAACCAAATAGTAGAATCCCTGAGTGTAAGATACACACAGCACACACACACACGCACAATGCCTTAAAGCGTTCATAATCCAGAGGCTGCTTTGAACTGGCAGTCCTGCAGTCCTTAACTGATTTTACAAAGCAGAAAGGTGCTGGGAGATGGAAGGTGGAGTAGAAGCTAATTGAAACCTGAGTTAGCTCAAAGATGACTCTCTTTGGTGCCCAAAGACATGGAGTTATCCATCAGGGTGCTACAGGATTATGATGGGATTTTCAGGAAGTGGACGATACTTTCGACTCAGCAGAGCTGAGGCCTGTGTCCTTGACAAGTACACTTAATTAAACTCACAATCAGCTGTTGACTGCTTCCCCTGCCCCATCAATAAAGCAGTTGAACCTGCATGCTGGAGCGCCTGTCCCCTCATGTTAACTCCTCTCCTCTGAGCTGTATTGCCGGCTCATTTATCACTGAAGAACCTCAGCCATGTTAACATAAGACTACCTTAAAAAACAGTAGAAGCATTTCATCCAAGTGGTCCCATCCTGGTTTTCCCCACATTATTCACAGTGATATAAGAAAGAAATGGATACATTTAACACAAGGAGTGATGATCTCGACCAATAATTTGGCTTAAATGGCAGACAATCCATGTCTTATTGATGGAACAAATGCATTGGTGTCATTACTCAAAGCAATCTTAATCCAACTTTATTGATTACACATCTTTGTAAGATTTTCTACGAAGCAAGAAAAGTTTTTTTTCATGTATGAAAAATGTTTCATGCTGTCAGTCTTACATTCTGCTGTTGATCTAGGTGTCATTCATCAAAACTCCACAAGAACATGTAATGGCGTAATTATATAAACAATGATTGACAGCCTAAATAACATCATATTTCTGGAGAACCTTTCAAAAGGGTGTACATTTGCATAAGCAACATGGATTAATGCGACAGCCGAGCAGCTGCTCTCACCGGGAGGCCTGCACAATAACAACTTTCAGTGATTTGGCGTAATCAGTAAAACTTTCTATTTTGAGGTTAAATTTGTGAGAATATGAGAAGAGGAAGGTGGCGGAGAGGGGAAGGTAAACTCAGATAAGACTGACACTGATACCAATTCACACCCACAAAATAACTGTATTACTGTGTGTGCCTTGTGATGACAAGATGTGAGTTTTAAAAATGTTATTGACAGTCATGGTGACTATTCTTGTTCGTCTCAATGCTGTATGTTTTTAAGTTCCAGTGTGAAATCATGTCGTCAGACTATTTTGATTGAGTAAGAGGAAACACAGGTAAGATAACACACATTGCAAATGTGTTAGCAGTGCTTAGAATAGCATCAAACAATAGACAGCCTGCATGCCTACTTGAGGTACTGGCCCAACTGCTAATTTATGACCCCCTGTGATTCCACAGCCCATGCCTCATCCTCAAGCTCCTCTTCTCCATGGTCTCTCCACTGCTCTTCATCTTACTCCTCGAGATGATTGGTCGTCCTGCTTCCTTCCACGTTGTCCCTCATACCACTCTCTGCCATGCAGCCGAACATGGGCCTGGAGTTGGCTGAATCTGTGCTACACCTTTGCTCCTGGCAAGCTCTGTCACTTCCAGCTCTTTCATCCCACTCCCTTTGCATCTGTACAAGTGTTTTGCCTGCTTCTGCCAGTTCTGCCACTGTGGTCTTAGGGTCTGCCTGTACCCCAACACTCTGGTCACCAGATGAAGTGGCCGCCATCACTCCAATCTCTGGCCCAGTTGACTTGTCATTTTTGCCTTTGCCAGGTATCCTGCCTCCTCACTACAGCATGGTCTACTTTCTAACAACTCTGTGATGGATAATCTCCATCACAGATGTTACCATATATTTTTGATGTTCACCACAAGACCCAAAAAAAGCGTACCATGACAAATAACAGCCTTGCTCTTTATAGCATAGAGTCCTACTGTATATCATATATCATCATTTCCTATCATATTTTATACAACATTAAAGCAGTTCAATGACCTGCTAACAGATGTTTCCTGTATTGAACTGTTTTTATAGAAAACTGGGAAAACTTTTGGTAACAGCAGACTAAAAAAGCAATAACAAACACTCCAGCTGGACATTTTTCCAGCTCCCCAGAGAATCACACATAACAGAAAGGTGAACTTAAATAGATTTGTTTTGCTCTGCAGTATTTTTCCACCAGAAAGTTGACACAGCCAGGGAAAATGTCTAAAGGACAATTTAAAATAGTATCAATAGTAATGAGCCAATGATGCGCTGATTCTGATCTGATTCATTTGAAACTTTAAATCAATCCACACACATTTTAAACTTAACGCTGCATCATATTTAGTGTGCGCCACTATGCTCACTTGACATCAGATGCATTTCAGAAACTTCACAGTTGAGAAATCTTCCTTTACTTTCTTAGAATTCTGAATTAAAGAGCTGTTTCTTTTCATTTGCCCCTAGTAGGAAGTCAGATTCTTTTGACTTTCGGACTTCTATGAGAGCAGCATTAAAACAGGATAAGAATGGATGGTTGTGACAGGCGGGCATCCTGAAATGCCTCCTATCTTTGTGTATGTGTGTGCTCAGCGCAGCCCACATCACACTTTTTGAAAGACCCTTCGACTGAAACCTCAACCCTCCAGCCTACAAGAGTATTAGACCTGTAAAATGTCTGACACATTTCTATTTGACAGTTGCTTCCTTTCTTTTGGCATTTCTAATTTGAACCAACTGAAGCAGGTGTCACTCTCCACCAATCCTGACTCTCAGCCTGGCTTTTCATTACAGGGTCCCGGATTGCACTGAGGTGTGAGATAAATTGGTTATGTCTAAAGTCAAATTATATCCAGGTCTTTGCAATTCAATTCACTTATCGAAAAGAGGAGGGGAAAAAACAGCTAAAAAGGAATGTTCCAAGTTGCTGCTTTCGCTAAAAGACGGCTTCACAAAGAGGGAACCTCACGCCAGATTGCCTGCCAATTTCTGGTCTAGACATGAGCGGTGAGTTCTTTCACTGCCATTCATGTAATGCTTGACGGAAAAAGGAATGGTTTCAAAATGGAAAAGTCAAGTCCCTCTCAGCAATTATTTGACTATGAAGCTGTTATTGAATGTCATGAAACAGGCAGGCCCACGTGGAGTGGCATTGTAATTTTCTGGTTGTGCTATTTACGCACTTTGGCTAAACACACGCACCCATCTGCACAGTTTGATTATATTACGTTGGATTTCTTGGAGTTCCATTATAGGTACATTTGTCTTTTCATCTAGTGACCCAGATTAGATTTTAATAAGCCTGTTATTCTTTGTTCTATTTTAAGACATCAGAAGTGGTGCTGCATTCTAGTGATTCAACTAGTCATTTAGAATTTCATTATAGAAACACAAAGGAATATTCTGAGAGTCCAATATGGTAATGAGCCCAGTAAAAAATTAAAAATTACACTTGAATCGAAAATAAAGTTGACTTTAATATGAACTGATGATAGTTGAGGCGATTGAAGATTCCTTTTATACTCTTGCCAGAGGAGTAGTATCCAGAAAATGTGTGATAGCCGAATGAATTAATGAAAGGGAAGAAAGCAGGTTCTACTGTCACTTCCTTCAGCACTACAGTATTTCACATGTGACACATGAAAAACATCTCATTAAAGGACTTATTTTTATTTTTTGTTTATTTAGGTATATATTGTTTAGCAGGGAAGTATAGCAGTGTAGTAGTATAATTATGTGTTTCAAATGTTTTAAAACTGTAAAATCTCTGTAAAAAACTTTTTATATTGACATATCTCTCAACAAGACTTATAGTCTACAGCCACGCTAGCAGCTGAATTTAGGCACAGCAGGGTTTTGAGCTTAATACTGCCATCAGCATGCTAACAAGCTCACAAAGATAATGTTAAAATGCTGATGTTTCATAATGTTTACCATTTTCACCATATTAATTTAGCGTGTTAGCATGCTAAAATAAGTTAATTAGCACTAAAATTCAAGTACAGCTGAGGCTGATGGGAATGTCATTACTTTTGCAGGTTTTCAGTCATAAACCAAAGCACTGGAGCAATTTGAAGTTTGACCCGCTGGTGGTGCCGGATGAAAAGTCAGGGGATCAACAAAGTGATTACACTTTATCCTGAGGGGAACATAAATGTCTGTACCAAATTTCTATGGAGACATATCACTTAAAACCACAAATGTCAACCTCATGGTGGTGCAAGAAGAAAAGTCAAGTGATCACCTAAGTAGCAGAATTCATCCTCTCTGCACTTTGGATATGTGTATTGTGTATTGCTTCATGGCAATCCATTCAGTTGCTGTCGAGACATTTCCCTAAAAAAACAAAAATATCAACCTCACGGTGGCACTTGAGGAAAATTTGGAGGAGCACAATTAGTGGGCTTCATCCTCTGGGAACAATGAATGTCATGTCATTGTTTAATATATTTCAAGTCTGGACCAAAGTGGTGGACGGACTGACTGTTAAGCCGACATTGCCATTCCTACAGCCACGCCGCAAGCATGCTAATAAAAATCCAAGACTGCATTCAGCAGGCTATTTATAGTGTTTTGAAGAAAAAAAAGTCTTTTGTCTGTGAACTGAAATACCGCAATTCCACCCACTTTGCTGTCGGTAGACCCAACTCATTCCTTCCATCAGCAGAAAAATCTGTTGTAAAAATGTCATAATATAGCATAGTGAGAAATTTGATTAATATGACAGGGTTTATGATTAATGACCCACATTGAGAGACTTTGGTCAGCACTGCAATTGTATTATTGGTGGACATAGTGCTGGCCAGGGAGCCAATGCAGTGTTTGTTGTAGCAACACATTAAATCAATGGCCAACAGCTACAGTAAACACAGGACAGAGAAGGAGGGAACAAGTCACATAACTACAAAAGCCCTGGACTCTAAAAGTCAACCCACAACCACTGTGGACATGCAATGCCATAAATAAATCTCTTTTATTGTTTTGAGGACCTGCCGTCACATGCTATGGTGCCAAGTGAGTAGCAATAAAAAAATGGCCTCAAATGGAACATGTGTTACTGTTCCTCAAAGGTGGATCCCTCTCACTGCTGCAGGAAAATCTAGTAGACATCATACTGTACTGTACTATACAGCTTCACTTATGTGTGCCTTTCAGTCATGGAGGCGATTGTCTCTAGGGCGCAAGTGGAGGAAAGCTGACACTGAACTTACTCATATCCCACCAGTTCATGACTCATGACCCACTCACGCTCTCAGCCTTCAATGAGTTGTGGGTCTGTGCAGTCCCTAAAAGGATTTAGTAAATGATGAAGTCATGCCTGGGGGTGGTGGAGGACAGGACAGAGCTGCAGCGGTGAGACAGGATGGACTTTAAGCAGTGGAATGCTTTCTGCTCAGCTAATCCTAAACTCCACCTCCAGACTGTCATCTATTGTCAGGGCCAGGGCAGCCTATTGACAGGGCCATTGATTTCCTGATTAATGGACGTCTCCACCATTGACATTTACCGCTGCCGACATCATTTTAATGTGTGTATGATCAATAGCTCCATCAACACTGAGAATATCCCGCCGTCAAGCTACGGGGGATTTGTTTGGGCCTATGTTCCCATCAGACCGATCATGGTGAGGTCCAATAGGGCATACAGCATGGGTGCAACAGAGTGTAGGCAGAAGGTTTGTTTAATTCCTTCACTGTGAGAGAGGCACACATTTCTCAGGAAATAAGCGTGACAGCTAGAACTTGTTTTATCTTTCACATTGCCTCTAGATGTAAAGAAGTAAGGAAAACTATAGCTGTTGTGGTGTCTGCCATGTAAACAGTTCTACCCCGAGTTGCATGCTTTGTTACCACAGTAGCCTGATTCAGTACTTGT
Source organism: Macquaria ambigua (assembly GCA_008360985.2). Classification (NCBI taxonomy): domain Eukaryota; kingdom Metazoa; phylum Chordata; class Actinopteri; order Centrarchiformes; family Percichthyidae; genus Macquaria; species Macquaria ambigua. The sequence goes on along the minus strand of VMKM01001266.1, from coordinate 41,368 downwards.
TATGGGGTGCAATTATTAATGGGCGTAAGGGAGGCATCAAAAGGAAAAGGGAAGTCTCCAATGTTGCGATTTGCCCTCTATTCACATGTTAATTCTGCCTGTGGCTGCAATGAGCACTCAGATTTCAGTTGAAGATGTTCCAACATAAATCACACATAAAAAAATGTTCCCATCTCTACTGTAAAGGTAGATTTAAGCTACTGTATTCCTCCTCTTACCAACCCTAAACTCTCCCCATCTCTTTTTGCAACTGCTGTCTTGCATTTTTTAAAATCATGCCTAATGTGGAAAAATTGGATATAATACTACTTTTTAAGTTGTGTTGTATGCCAACTTTGCATTTTGATTGAGTGGAGTGAAATGGACTTTCAATTAGTATGTATGTGATTGGGGGTTTAAGGAGATCCCCTTCAAGAATTCAAAGTTAAGTAACCACAGAAAAAATACCAGGGTGCATATTATTTATGACACTCGGTCAAGTCATTGGTAATAATCTCAGTAATCACAAAGTGCCCATTGCTACTTAAATAATAAATATATTAAACCACTGTACACTTCAGAATACCATATGTCAACTAAATACAGACTACTTGGTTCATTTTAAAAGTGGGAATATGAGAACTTGTAGCAGCAGGTTGGATTTTCAGTACATTTTAATGACATGTATAAACCTGCCAGGTTTGCTGAGAGAATGGCAAAAAGACAGAAATGTGACAAACAGAACATTTTTTCAGTTGCAGAACTGCTCCCTTTCCATGAGACTCCCAGCACAACTTCTATTGTTTACACAAGAATTAAACAAAGTGGATAAAGTTCTTCCACTTTTCATTCATACTACACTTTACTAATGACAACAAGGTTTTTCATTTGTAAGCAATAACATACTAAAGTAAATATGTCTATGGTCTGTCAGGTCAACAGAACAAAATCCTCTAATTCACTTCATCTTTGTATATATAAATGGGTGTAAACAGTCTTTTACAACAGTGTTCGAATCTCTAGACTCACCCTCAAATTCTGCTAGAACCCTCTATCCCAGCATATTTAAAAAATGCAATGAGTAAGGGAACAACAACTGTAGGAGGTGTGGCCTCATGGTGTGGCTACATAATGTGTGCTAGGTCCAGCCGAACACTGAGTGCATGTGTTTTTTGTACTTAATGTAGCATGTCCAACACAGACAATCTATCCTGTACCATGCTACATCTAAAATGTTTTTATACATTTTAGCTTGAAGTAAGATTTTACTGCTCTTGAAAAAACTGCATGTACAGTTAAAATACATTTCTTGTTGTGGCTACATTCAAGTCACTATTGACAAATGATTGTTCATTTCTGGGAGGTAGGATACTGTAGGTGCTGGGTGCTCCTCCCTCACAGAGAGTGCAGGGAAATGCTTTACAGCTCCCCAGAAAAAAACAAAAACAATTTTGGATTAGACCAAACTTTCATGAAGTTGGTGTACTCTTTCAATTTTTACAGACACAATCTTATGTTCATACCAATATACAACTGGTTGAAGCCACCCTGCCCACAACTCATAACTCTACAAGGGGACTAAGCTCCAAGTTTTGTTGCTGAAAGATGTGCGAGATAAGGTAAAGAAATAAATATGGCATATTAGCTGTGAAGTACTTATTTTGGAGATTAGACAAAATGGACTTGACACAACACTAGCAGCATGCTAAAAATTGCAGAGGAAGGAGTAGAAATTGTAATAATAATAAAAGAAAATCAGTCAAAAACCTAAGGACTTATATTCAGACCGGAAGGCTTTCCATCAATATTTTATGGCCAGCAGGAGCAGATTGGGTCATATATTGCGAATTTCAACTAACTTGCATGGAGAGAGGGTGAAGCAGGGAAGCCCATTCTACACTGGATAATAGCCTCCTTAAGGCAACGGTCAAACTGCCCTTCCCTCCAACCTCCCTCCTAAACTCCAGCTGCACTTTGTCAAGAAAGCGTGCTGTGGATGACCACTGCTAACATTCAGCACCACCAGTGAAACAATGCAGTCAGAGAAAAGACAACTTTTGTAGTTAAGTAGTGGTGTGTGTTTACTTGTTGTAGCATGTTTTATGACTTCTTGTAAGTACACCGTTATGACATTTTCATTGTGTTTATCGCTCTTCCAGCCTTGGAAAACTCCCTATGCCATTTGAAATCTCTATCATAAATATTTCAAATGTTCCTTGCTGGGTCTATAAAAAGATACACAAGATTACCGTACTGACCTTCAGTGCTTGGTAAACTGCTTTTGGAACACGTTGGAAGTTATGAGATTTCCTCTGATGGGCTCAAAGACCATGTTGATATTGTGTGGCATAAATGCTAGCATCAGCATAATCTGAATAAAAAAGATGACCTCGCCACCAAACTATGACATGTGATGGTAATTCAAATCAGTTTTATTAAAGGAATATCTTTATTTGTTGGCAGCTGCAATGTCTACCACTGTTTGTCTTGAATGCCACTGCTTAACAAAGTTTTGACATCGCAAATAAACAACAGCAACTATCTTTTATTAAGAAACTGGTTCATAAAAACAAGTTTGAAATGTCTCAGAAAAGTACGGCAATATTACCTGGTGGACACATTAAACCCCCTGTCATGCGTATATTTATTACAATGCCAAAAATTTCTATTAACAAGACTGTGCTTGCTAACGTCAGTATGCTAACATGTTCATAACGACAATGCTATGTTAAGCAGGTTTAATGTTCACCATGTTCGCCATCTTGATTTAGCATATTAGCATGCAAAAATTTGCTTAGCAAAAAAGAAAAAAAAATTAAACCCAAAGTACAGGGATCACCAAAGTCATTAGGAATCATCCTGTGGGGGACACGTCTGTACCAGATTTCAGGGAAATCTGTCCAGTAGCTGTTGAAACAGACCACAAATGTCAACCTCATGGCAAATAGCTACAAACAGAACACCTTTAAATGAATGATGAAATGACAACTGATTTTGATAAGAAGATCAAGGCTTTCAACTTTCAAGCATCCGTCCATCAAGAGAGTACACCTTGAACATCTTGTCAGTATATCACAGGGGTAACACATTCACACCTATGGGATATTTAGAGCTTCCATTTCACCTGACGTGCATGTTTTTTAGACATAGGGCTTCCTATGGAGCACCCAGAGCACCATGTCACCCTACTTAAAATCACAGTAACTCAAAATATATTCTCAACCTGAGCCACCCGTTTTCCCCTCACACACCATGTGCTGTAAATCCAATAACATAAGCTCTACACATCAATTTTAGCATGGAAAAAATAGATCCATATCTAAGCCTTTACTGGTCAGACTACCTGTTTGTTTGCATTTACATCAAAGACTGGACATTTAAAATCCCATCTTGAACAGAGATCCATATTTTCTGCACAGAGATGCTTATCATAGCGCCATACATCACAGACAACATGCTAGCTTGCAATAGCCCAGCTCAAGCCTCGAGCCAGGCCGCTGGCTTGACAAATGAGAGAGTAAAGAGTTTGAATGTGCAGATGAATGATCCTGATGATTGCCTAGGACTGTAATAAAACACTATGTCAACTCTAATGCTGTTACCATCTCGTTGGTCTGCCAAGTGAGATGCTCCTTGGCTTGTCTGAGTGCTCGAATTTCATTTCAAAAGAAACATCTGGATGCTGGTTTAATTTGTCAACAAAAGCAAGAGCGGAGTCGCCACATGCAGCGTTTTTTCTTTTAACAACATTGTTGGAAGGAGAACTGATAGTGAAAAAAACGTTGTCCTAATGCAGGTTAAAATACCATTTCCATGGAAACAACACTTTCAACACCATTCAAGGAAGGCTGAATTTTAAGGCGCAGTGTGTGTGCTGCTGTAGGCGGGGGAGACAGCGCTGTGTTTATTTTTACTATCCTTAGGCCTCACTTGAACTCTAATATTTGAATCCTTTGTAAATTATAATGTATTTTAACAGGTACAAATAGAGCACCTGTAATATCTGTGTGTGTGTGTGTGTATGCGCGTGTCTGTGTCTTTATATGTGCTATAGTTTGTTTCATAGTTATTACCCTGTCAAGAACCATCATCCATCAGGACAACATTTCAAGACAGTTTCCAGGCTGATTCAGATTGTCCTATGATTTATATGTGATTAAAGTGACAAACCTAAACTGACAGGGAGCACAGTAATACAGCAAATTCATATTTAATTCCCTAATTGCCCCTGTGTTGTTTGTTTTGTGGCATTTCTCTGGGTTGTGTTGAGGCTGAAATCCCACACAGCATGTCTGAACACACAATGCCACACAGAGATCAGTATTGTTCTGTCAAACTGTTAGCTTTCTGTCAGGCTTTGATTTGATGCAATATGGCTTTTTCAGCCTCCCGTGAGGTTTGATATCCTAATTTTATCGGTTGTTAGAGGTATCGAGGAATTTTACTTTTTGTCAGTTTAAATTCTACTCCTTTTCTGCACTTAATCCCAAGTGTGCTTGTGGTTCTACCCTTTCATATTGATTTTAAGCCGAGTAACTGAAAAAAGGTCTTTATGGAGGCAGCCTATGGTGGGAAGCCAACTTGGTTCCCATTCGTAGAAAGCTTTTGAAGCGCAAAGAGAGGCTCCCTTGAAACAGACGGGGTTGTTGAGCTGGCTGAGCGTTCGTAGAGGCCTGCGCCTGAGGCCATTCCTCTGAACAGCTCTCATCTCTGGCTTCCAGAGAGAGGGGGGCTGACGGAAAGCTTCCAGGTGACAACTGGGGGGGGGGGGCAGAGAGAGAGACACAGAGAGACCTAGAGTCTCCCCCACTGAGACTCCCTACATCCTTCACTTTACTTGTTTATTTTCTCCATCCTGTGGAAGTGGCTGACTTTTACATTCAGCATGTAAAATATTGCTGCACTATATTCATAAATATTATGAATAGAAAAGTTTCTTATGGTAGAAGTCGTTTTGAATATATTAATAAATTAATTATTAGATTGCATTAGACTGAAAAAATGTTCATGTGATTGACCCCACATATACTGAACATTGTGCTGTACATTGAACATTACTGAGAAACTGCCAATAATTTCTAAAATGCATTTTTCTACATAAAAATTACCAAAACACTAATTAATTACGTCATTCTTTTAATGTCTACAATACTGACCTTTTGTATATTTAGACAGAACTTAGTTTTTATTAAAAAATTCAACTGTATTTATCACAATACTGTGATGATTTTGAATTAAACTGTAACTTATATTTGAGGATGATGAGTCTTGCACCTGTTGAGGCACTCCACAAGTCAGTCCTAGATAAAACATACATATTCTTTGTCTCAAATGAAACACACCAGCACACTTGATATGTAAATTACAATCTCTCTAATCTGAATTTCTCTAGATGTAAAGTCAAGAATCCCTGACTATCATGTCTTTCTTCATACATTCCAGCACAGTGGCAAAGACAAAAAACACGGAAGAGTTTGAAACATGGATAAAGTTTTTCTCAAAGATCGTGTCTGACAGCTACAGCTGCACGCAGCCAATACAGTCAAAGCTGCTTGGTATATGCGTGGCAGGCAGTGAGGCTGCCCATGCAGCTCCACACATTTTCAACCAGTGTCTGTACTTTTTCCTCACTACAAAACCTGCTCCCCATGCTTTCCCACCATTGCAACATCCTGATTCACACCATGACTGAAAGCACAAGCTGTAACAGTGCCATGCACAGTATGTGTAACATTTTTTGTTCTCTCAGTAGTCTGACAGCTATGTCTCACAGTCTGACCTATTTCTTGTAGGCTCAGATTCACCTTTTCATTTTGAAGATTCACACTTCCATGTCCAGGTTTGTGCACTGTGTCTGCTCCAAGTTTATATTACCACATTTTCCATCCTGTTTTCTACTTAATTTGAGCTACACAAAGACATGTGTTAGTCGTACATGTGATATTTTACCAAGTATCTGAATGGATAATATGCTGTTTTAGAACAGTGTGATTATGTCCACCTAAAAAAGAAACACAAGCAAAACTAGCTTTGTGAAAAGTCCATAGTGGAACTGCTCATTGAAAAACCATTCAAGGCAGACTTCATGGATTCTTGCTTTTCTATCTTTACTGACTTTTCTACTCTCTCCATCTTTTCCACAGCAACAACTCCCCATGCATGTTGCATCAGTTTCATGGAGAACATCCATGTTCTTGAGAAGGCACTATAGGCACTTTCACCAGTCATTTGGGCATGACTGAGCCATTAATTAATATATCTCAGCTCCATACAACTGCAGAATGTAGACATCATTACTTTTAACCCTTTGAACTCTGCAACAGAAATGGTGTGCCAGTGCCTACATTGGTATTTCTGCTTATTGTGATGTTATTTCTTGGAGTATCTTCAAATGCTTCATATCCCTAGAATCTGTACAACCTAAGCTAAAAGGTTATGCAAGTCAATAAACCATAATAACTGATAAAAGTATTGAAATTGTGTCATAAAAAAAATACAAAAATCTGACATGTTTTTCATCACATTTTACTAAATAAACACAAAACATATTGATCCAAAACAATTCTGTAGAAATGTAGAAACATGAACTAAATATTTCTTAACACTCCATAAGTTATTTGAACTGTGCAAATGTTTTTGTTTTTCAGATATGCTCTTTTTTTTTAGCAGTGTAAAGGCGTTTTTCATCTGCAAAATTACTGAAATTGTGTCATAAGTTCAACACACATCACCACGTTTTGCACCGCACGTAACGTAACATAATGACGTCATCAACTTGTGACATGAGCATACAACATGATGACGCGAAAGACAGAAGCCATAGCTTTCAGCTGCAAAAAGAATGAATGCTGCAGCTATTAGGGTTTTTTCTTTTAGATCAGTTTTAACAGGATTATGCAAAACAATGACCAACGCCAGTTTGCGCCGTCCACGGGAGGTCCGTTTTCAGAGGGTTAAAAGGTGAGACAACATGTTACATCATGTCCAGAGGTGACACACACCTGCTGAAAGATTAGGCACTGTAATGCTCCTCTCCTGAGGTATGGTCATGCAAATGTGTGTGCTTTTCATTAACAAAACAGGGTGCAATCACTCACAGATTGATCAAAGAGGAGATGATGCATGCCAAGGTTACCTGCCCTGTCACTGTCAGAAAACATAACAAGCACTCCTCTGCCTGCAGCCCTCACTTTACTCACACATGCATGTTCTTCTGTGAACACTTTAACTATATGGCAGTCACAGCTGTCTCTTGTCTCCTGCTCATGAAACTGCTTTCTTTCAGTTAGCTAATAGACAGAAAAGATGTTTAAAACTTATCCTACATCCAGAAAGAGTCATTTACATAATGCAAAGGAAAGCGTGGGTGGAGGGCAATCTGGCATCTACCTGGCTGTGGAAGATGCGTTTCTGTTGTTGTTTGAAATGGCATACTGCATTTTTATTCATGCATCTTGTGTTTCCTCTGGATGCTACAGTTTTCTCAGGTGAACTGGAAACTGTGAATTACTCCAAGGTGTGGATGTGGGTGTGAATGCGAATGTGAGTGTTAGACCTGTGATGGACTGCTGACCGGTCCAGAGTGTTTCCCTTCCTTCCACCCAGTGCATGCTGGGATAGGCTGACCGTGAAAGGAATAAGTGGGTGTTAAAAAATAGATGGATGTACTGAAAATGTAGTGTTGACGACAAGCATCCAGACAGATGGCTGTCTGTACTTCTGTCTGGTCGTCTGCTGCACTCTCCAGTCCACCTTATGTCTTCAGACTGTGGGTGTAAACATACAGAACATTCAAACTCCACACGGGCTGTTAATGAAACTTCGAGTTACATTCTGATGTGATGTATTTGTAGTCTGCACAAAACCACACACCTTCTCAAACTAAAAAGCTGCAACATGGATTTGCTGCAGTTTTGCCTCCACTTATGTTGAAATTTATTTTCCATTAAGTTATGTGAGCAGAAAATAAACCTCAGAATTGAAGTTTTCTTACTTTAAGTAAAAAGTCTGATGAAACATAAATCAAGAATGAAGAAAGACAATTTGTTGTAATGAAGCTGGGCCTAAGTTCAATCATCTTTATGCCTCATTCATTCACATCCCTCTCTCTCTCTCTCTCGTTCTGCTTTCTTAATCAGCTGATTATGGGCGTTTACTCTCTCACTTATCCAACCAGATTTCGCCACGACCTCCATCAGCCAATCATATTGCTGCTGTCAAACCTTAAGTCTGTTCTCCTCTCGCTTGCTGTCAGCTGTCATTTCAGTGCGTAATCGTTGCGACCCTCCTCCACCCCGTTCACCTCCAGTTCACCTCATTCAGTGTCCGGGTCGAGCTCATTAGAAGTCCACTCCTCATCACATCCAGGTCTTCAGCATCCTTCCACCACCACCACCACCACCACCACCACAACCAGTGTCTAGACTCCATCGGGGGGTATCCTATACTACTCACGGCTTCTCTACCCCCTTTAAAATATGATGACGATGGGGTCTGATCACCAAAGACTCTTCACATTTCTCATCTTTATTATGCACGTGTCAATAAATATTTGTTCACTCATACTGAAGTCTCTCCTGATTGAAGTGTGTTCTTTGTTATTCTCTGTTGTCAATTCAATCAGCAGAAAGACCATAAAAAAGAACCAACAAGGAGCAAAGATGCAGCAGTTGATAGAGAATTTGATTTGACTTTGTTTATAATACATATATCTAAATATCGAAAATTATGTAACTACGTTAGAGTTTGATGTAACTATAGCAGTTCGTGTTACTGTATGTAACATGTACAGTCACACACAAAACTCATTCTTTTAAGTCTAACTCTGGCTACATTCCAACATACTGTAAATTCCGCTGTTGTCAGTGACCGTCTATAGGAGCAGATCTTTAAGCTGTGAGCGTGGGAAGAATGAGGTTGGGAAGGATCCATAGATTCCATTAAGAGTAATTTCTTGTCTGATCATTTGCTGAGTAAACATGCAATCCTTCCAAGTAGCCCATTATGAACAAAGACAATGCCAAACTGTGTAAAATCAATTCATCAAAATCGGTGAATGTAAAGCAAGTTAGTTTTGCTGGCAACAAAGATGCATAGTATGGCTTTTATTATGATGCTTAGCAATATTCCTAGTAATACTATTCAATTTTCTTTTAGTGGACTACTGTAAGATATTCACAATGAAGGAGGAACATACAGGAAGCCAGTTTGTTACTGTAATCAGGGTACATCAAGTTTATTCTCACGTGTTCTTAAAAACAGGCATCTAAAAAAACTGTAAAATGCATAGCTTCATCACACAACATCCCATAAGTGCATTCATAGAGTAAAGTTCCAAACTATGCAAAAGATAAAGTGCAGAAGTGCATTAGTGTTTTTACGTCTTGTTGGTGAATTGCTGAACAGTCTTCATAACAAATGCTTTGCAGAAAAACGTCTTTTGGTGGTAAAGTTTTGTCTTTGGGTTTGTCGTGTTTATTAGTAATTGGCAGCCACTTTGACTTCGACATGAATAGAACAACACAGTTTTAAGCCCAGTTCAGACCAAAGATTCGCGACAAGACAAGTCTGCAGCGTTCTGAAACCTGCCAGTTTACACCAATAAGAATGGACGAGACAGTGTATCGTTTCCATAGCAACGACTCACTGTACTTCCGTTCTATCTGCCGGCTTTTCAGGCTTTTTTTTGTAGCTAGATATAATTTGTAGCGTCTTAAAATATGAATAAGGATAGTAATAATGAGTTATTTGCTACAGTTGCATTTCTAGTATTGATGAAACGGTGAAAACATAAAAAAATGAGCGTGTCGAGATGACCAGCTGACTTTGCTACGAGCTGATTGGCTGTTGAAACAGGTGACCTGCCTTACGTTCTAAAACCAGCCACTGCTTGAGTCGAGCTGAGACGGGCCAGTTCACACCGCTGCAACTTTTCTCTGCAACGTTCTAAAACGGTTTCGTCTTATCTCAAATCTTTGGGATGAACTGGCCTTTAGGCCGGGGCAGTTCTAGAGTCGGTGGAGATCCAGAGGTTAGCCCAGAAATCTTTGAATGAGTCTGGGGTTGTTATTCTTATTATTACTTCAAACACACCATTAACTGTCAAAAAAATGGCCTTTTCCTCTTTTAACTAAATGAAATAAATTAGCCTAAAACATGGAGCCTTGAGGCACACCATGCATAAGTCAAACAATGTATAAGACACTCATCCTAGCCTGATAATCTGACTGAATTGCCATTTTGTTTCACTTCATTGATTTCAGATGGCAAATCTTATGGAACAATAAATTCAATAAGCAAAATTAACCCAAATAAAAATGTACATAAGAATAAGTCAAATTAGCAACTGCCAAATGTTTGACCAGTTTTGAACTAATATTCCAGCCACTGTGTGTTTCAAATAAGAGCCAATGAATGAACAGTTATTATCAGCTGCCACTGAATTAACAGACTGGGAACGTTATGTATTCAGGCACACCTGTTGGGCTTTTGGGACTCGTTGTTGTTTGGGATCTGGGGGAGGGGGCTAGTCAGGCGGTCTGCTGGTTAGGCTCAGACTGTGCTGGCGGAGATTTCAACACTTCAGTACCATCATTATCATCAGTACCAGGGACAAGGCAGTGTCTGTTACGTTGATTGGCATTTTGATGTCCTTGACTTGCTTTCTAACGTAGTGTTTTAGTTATACAGTCAGTCTGCACGTGCATGTAGACACAAACAAAATGTACTACCAACTGTAATAAAGGTAGTAATTTTTACCACTGTTTTGTTAAAAGTTAACACTTTTTAAAGCTTTCACAACGTAATTCTGAGCAAATGTAGTTGCCCTGTGTTGTGTTTACCTTACTTGCTTCATTTTAGTGGCCTGAGTGTCAGGGCATGAAAGCTGGCCACTGGAATCCCGGGCTTGCACTCTAGAGTGTGGCTCGGGCCACATATTTATGTCCAAATCTGACCCGAGTCCGAGAGAGTAGTAACTGAGCCCGACCCGAACCCTACAGGCATTCTGTTTTTTATGCCCGAACCCAAGCCCTACGCAGCTAATGTAAGCTGAAGCAAACTGAAGTGCTGTCGATTTCCCTGCATGGTTTTCGGTAGTTTTTTTTAACTTCCCCAATGACAAATTTTGTTTGACATCCTCCATCCTTAGCTAGGCTACATAAATATTTACCGCCTGTGTGTTGCATTCATGCGTTGTCACGTACTAAATAACAAACCCCAGCACTGAACAGGAAGCACCATGTCAAGTATGACGTGACTGAACCCAGACATAATTTCTACATTTTTGTCTAAACCTGTATCCACCCTCTGTTGTACTCCAGTGACAGGGAGAGCAAAGACACTACATGAGGGAGGGACTAGTGCTTGCTCTGACCATTCCGTTTAAAACCCATTGGTTCCTCCACAGCTATGAGGGTTTTGTACCAAAAATGCCACCTGTGATGAAGAGTAAAAGATTCGGGCCTTTGCTAAACACATAGAGGACTTAAACCCTGTAAGCCCACCGCTGGCGCTGCCTGTGGTTTTAGGTACTTATAGATCAACATGCAAGAAAGTAATTTTGTAAATATCAAACTGCTGGCTCAAACGGCAGATAATAATTCATTCCTTTTCATCATCATTGTAAGCAAGCTCCATTCAATTTTATTATGAATCAAACTGTATTTGCAGAATTTGTAGAATGGAAATGTGGTGCTTCCTGGATACATACCCGCATGTTCAGTGACATGTATAGACACTGAGTGAACCTTGAGGATCAACAAATAGAGCCTTGAGGCACACCATGCATAATCATGAAACTCAAGTAATTGCCAACATAAAATAGTAGTGTTTCAATACAGTGGTGTAATACGAATGAACCTGATGACGGATGAACTATAGGTGAAATGTTCTTTAAATTAAAAAAATATTTTTCACCAAATCCACTGGTGGTTGATTTGAGTGTGTGAAGTTTCAGCCATGACAGCAGTATTTTTTGTTTCCTTTGATGTTGTTCCTGCCTATCCCTGCACCTCTCAGCTGGCACACTGTGCACAAAGTTTTGATGCAACTTCATTATTCAGCAAGAAATCATTTGGTGCTTTGATTATGCTGGTGGTAGATGGCCTCAAGAGCTGCATTAAGAATCTCCTTCAACTGCTGAGTTCTGATTGGTATCAAATGAGTGGAAAACAAGCACTGTGTGTAGACCCCTTTTGCCTTCTGCCACATGTACAGTATACTTGTCTGCTTGTTGGAAATAGTGTGTATGATAGCTCTGCTCACTTTTCCACTGAAAACCAACACGGGTTCTCCTTACTTGCAAACGTGTATTTTTATAAGACATCAGACATCTTTGAAAACCTCCATCCACAGATCTCTCAAGCTCTCCCCTTCCAGCTTTTTTAAACATGATCCTCTTAGTATGATGGGATATCAGCTCCTTATCTATCGGCACTATGGCACTATGGAAGCACCAGCTCCTAATGTTCTGACTCTTCAGTTAATCATGTGAATCATTTATTTTTGCAGTCCCTGAGAAGAACTCCAGTTGAGACAGGGTTCACAGGAGCATTAATGATCATAAACAAGTTGTTCTGATTAGCAGAAATGTGTTGAGAAACATAATTGGCTCTCACATTCTTAACATGACTACAGTAAGATGTGCAAATGTTAGATTTTATGTTTTTTTGTTTTGTATTTTTTTTTTTGTTTGTTTTTTGGCCACTTATTTGTTTGTCATGACACCTGTCTGCAGTCTGCAGATGCCCAGGGGGATCTAAGTGTAGATCTAAGATTTACCTATTTTTAAGGAAGTCAAAAACATCCAGTAAGTGGATAAGCACAGATAATTAAAACAGTATTTGTTTAGAGGTGTGCTGATGATGGGAGGTGGCTGCCTTAAAAATAATGCCAACAATTATATATAACTAAAGTTTGGTCCCATTAAACAGAACTTACTGTGCTAAATTATTTTTGTTGTACTGTACATAATTATCAAATTCTCAGAACTTAGTTAATAATCACAAAATGTAAACACTGATTATTTTGATGGCAATGCCAAAGGATTTTTGCAGCCAATTACTGAGTAACTCTGTGTATAAATGTGTGAGTGCACAAATGCGTGCACACGTTAATTGAACTCACAACATTGAAATGACACCCTGAATACAGGGACAACATAGCAGGGCAGGAGATGTTTACATTTACATAAAATAAACTGTCAACTGACTCAAAAAGAGTTATGCACCAAACTGTAGAATTCTAAAAACAGATTTTCCTTCTTACAACACAACTGCATTATAAAGCTGTGGTTGGTTTCTACCATTAATGTCATAGCTGATTAGTTGCCAGCTATTTGGTCTAATGGCTGCATGACATGGTTTATACCCCTTAATTATAGTTAGAATATTGCCTGCCTCGGCTGTTCTGGAGAAAGCCAGGGGTGTGGACGAGCGCCGTCAGCTCTTTCTGCCCCAAGTCTCTGAATCGCGGCTTCATTGGTTGTTAAGTGTATCATATGGAATGCCTCTCCCCATCCATGCACTTCTCCCAGTAGTATAATCAAGCTACTCTCAGAAGCTTGAGACTGTGGATGCCCATCACAGTAAATTCTGCAGCCTGTTCATTGTCTCTGATAAAAAACAGGCAGGGCTTTATTTCAGTGGCATGCTACAACACACAGCAGCACGGGTGCTTGTGATAGTGTGACACAAAGTCAGATGATAATTTGATGGTCTGTTAAACAGTCACTATTAGAGCTCATTCTTAATTACAAGAATATTATGTTCTTGTACTAGATCCTTCTGATTACAAGCACTGTGCAACATCCTTGGGTATTAGTTAATAAAGTTGGTGTGCGTGTTTAATCATTCAGAAAGTTCCAGTGAGACAATAAAAAGCCAGATGAATTGGCTGTATTTCCATTTCATAGACATAATATTGCAATTGAACCTTGGCGGAGACAAGGGGGGAAAGTAAGATGTGACATTCCCAGTGCCCAGCGCACCTGCAAAATTCCGGCAGAGGCCTAGTACATATTCAAGGTTGATTCCCCTCCTTGGGGACCATTAGTAACAACCTTTCAGAACGACTGATTGGAAGAGGAGAGGCGCTCTGCATATCAACAGGAAGTAGCATCCCCAGAGGTTGGTAGTCTGGTCGCAAAGGTGTAAAGAGGAGCTGACGAAGGGAGGTGGTGCTAAATGAACGAGATGAAAGGGGAAGGCACAAAAAGGGAAAAAAGAAAAAAAAAAAGATGGGGTGCAGCCACAGAGGAGTGGTAATTAAGATGCATTTAAGGTAAGATAAGTTAAACATGCGATGGTGGAGGGTAGTTGTGGAGGAGGAGGCAGATAAGAAAGGCAGGAATAAGAAGGAATCAGTTAATCAAGGCTTTTAACAGGATCAAACTATGGCAGGATGATAAACCAGATTTATCAAATTACCAACCTGTGAATCTCTTAAAAAAACTACATTTATTCTCATTGCAGTTTCCAATTTAAAAAAATGTCTGAATTTGATATAAGTAAACTAAGAACATCTACAGCAAGCAATGACATCTCCCAGATCTGTAAGTCCAGAATCTTAGATCAAAAATGGTAAATATGTTTTAATAATGTAGTACATATTCAGGCAAAGGTTTACATTACAGTATATGTTTGTGTTAAATGTATTCCAGTCGCAGTGTTGAAAGGAATAAAAGGTTCATATTATTTGCAGCCGTTCTGCATTTAGACATTTTCTTCCTCCGATATATGTCTGCATAATTTTAATGAAGTGGCTCTGATATTTCGCTCCACCAACAGTAGCTTTTTGATCACTGTGCTTCCTTCCTCTCTCCGCCGATTTAATGCAGCACCTCAGACACAACTCTGTGCCATGTTTTTTAAAGTTCAGATAACACACTATTAGATCTCGTAAGATATGTTCGGCTGGAGCTTTCTAAGGCATTGAAGCGAGGAAGAGCAAAGAGCTGCGACACAGCCTTTAGTTCAGCAGTCAAAAAATAAATAAAAAATATATAGAGATGTAACCTAATGAAGACATCCACAGCCAGAGACCGGCACTGCTGCTCTGTGTCACAGAAAAGGGTGAAATATCACCTCAGCGGGAGAGAAGTGAATCACACAACACACACAGCTAACCTAAAGAAGAAAGAGTTTGGAGTGTATTGGTTCATCTATCAACACCATCTCTCTCTTCAAGGCAGAGCAGGCAGGAAAAACCATCAGTCACATTTTTAAACAATAGTCTCTCCATCTTTGTCATCCGGTACCGGCAGAATGACTTTACTTCAAATGTCTAGAGAGAAATCTGTGGAGAGCGCTGGATTTTGGGGTCAATCTTAGAAAATGGCTGGACGGGCTGTCTTGGAGGTTTTCACTTCAAGAAAGCGGTCCCTCGGTCCCCCTGCTGTGTGATGTTAAATTCTGAGTTCTGAGGTAACTGTAACAGGCGGCACAAAGAGAACGTCAACATATTGATGGTGCTGTGGCTCGCTAGAAGGCATTGATTCGAAGAATGTGAAGACTTCTATGTGAAAAGAGCCTTCTATAAAAGTGCCATGAGTCATCGAGGTTATCTTTCTGTCTGTGCAAA
Organism: Macquaria ambigua; assembly: GCA_008360985.2. Taxonomy (NCBI): domain Eukaryota; kingdom Metazoa; phylum Chordata; class Actinopteri; order Centrarchiformes; family Percichthyidae; genus Macquaria; species Macquaria ambigua. The sequence continues at coordinate 25,810 of VMKM01001266.1, read as the reverse complement.
CACTTCTCTCTGTCTGTGGCGGAGTGGAGGGTACACGCGGTACAGCCAACTCCTTTATGGTGTATTTAGAAAATACCCAGCTATTCCCACATACAGCCACCAACTTAATTTCAATTGACCTGTATCCTGTCTCCCTCAGGAGTATAAACTTCTTCTGCATTTATCCTCTCTAGGTAAACAGTGGTGGAAAACAGTAATGCATGCAGTAAGACCTATGATAGACTACAGCCTTTACATCACCCCTCTGAAATTTGTCAAGCTACATCAAATTATGCAAACACTGAATATTTTCCAAAACAGTCAATACTAGATCTGCTGGCAAACAAAGCACAATAGAACCAAAAGAAATGTCAAACTTGGAGAGGAAAATAACTAAGTTTGAGATAGGGGAAAGACTAATCTTGTGGCTGATTGTAAAGGAGATCCTCCATCTGAGTGGTACCGAGAGCGCCATCCAAACTTTTGCAAAAAGTTTTTGCAACAGACAACAACAACAACAACAACCGGTTCCAATCTTTGGTATTTAATCCCAATATTTACAGAGCATATTACTATGAAATGTACATCTGTAAACAACGTGTGAGTGACTAGGGTCCTCTGTTCTTTTGTCTCTTGACACTTTTCGAATAAAGCTACAATAAGATTAATAACATACTAATAACATTAATTCAAGGTCCTGCTTTTTTTCTGGAAGTTTCAACCACATCTCTCGGTCTTCATCTGCAGATGGAGTTTGCTCAGTTTTCATGGAGAAACTATGACAAGTTGTCATAGATCAGTGACAAGTTGATCCAGTCATCTACTCCGTCCACTGAGTAGATAACTTAAGGAGCAAACTTATCAGACCATGGAGTGGTTGAAAGCTCCAGAAAAAGCTAGTAGTCAAACTACTATTTCCAAGATCAAGAAGGAACTTTCACGCTCATACAATAAACTAAGGCATAAGCAAGGGGTCATGAGGTGGAGCTCAAGGGTAGCGAGATGATTAGCAAAGGAAAGCAGAAAAATATATATTTCTGTGGCATAAAATCATGTTATCTTCCCAGACGTGGCTCTGCTTTGCATTTGTCTTGTGAATTACTGGATAATCTCCTCTGGCCTCTAAAAACTGAAATAAATCAATCTTGGAAGGAAAAATTACTCTTTGGCTAACTGTTCAAAACATGTAGACATCCAACCTGTGACTAGGGGCTGCAACTGGACATTGGTTTTATTTAAGGACTATTTAAAGTTTAAAAGGTTGGGAGCCACTGCTGTACAGTATGTGTTGAATTTCTGCTTAACTGAAGTATTTCATAACTACACAACCTTTTATTGTGTTTGTTTATTTGTCTTGTTTTGTAGGGCGACCTGAAATTTATCTCCACCACAGCTCAGTCATGCCTTTCTCCCTGGCACCTCCCACATACTCTAGGAGTGTTACATTTGTTTAGGCGAGAACAAAATAGACAGAGCACAAATTACATTAATTAACAAATAACAAACAATGTAGGGTTAAAGGGCTTCCTTACGGTTTTATTATTGATATCACATAGAACAACTTTAACTTTGTGAGTATACTGATTAGCATTCTGCTACTTGTGTCTACAAGGCAACTTGCGACACGTCTTGTTGAGGTGTTGGAAGGACGGTCTGAACACAGAACATGCAGCAGCAGGCCAGCAGCCACCAAGCACGAAGAGAGGCAAATAAATGATCAGACCAAGTTCCAATCAAATACATGGTGAATATGAGTGCTGTGCTGCTGTATATACTGTGTATATTTTTATTTTTTATTTTTCAGCATTCAGAATGATTAGATGTTTGTCAACATGTAAATCATGTCTAGTGCAGTTTTAATACATGTGATACAAGTCAATCCATGTGCTCACTAGACAACTAATCCTTACTATCCACTGCTTAGGTTATGTGGATGAAACCTTGAAGCAGGTAAGGTCGCAAATCCTCCACAGGCACCAAGTTAAAAAGACACCCACTGCTCTCCCTCAGCCCCACTGGACAATGCGAAGGGGGCGGCTGACAGCCCAGAATTAATTGACATGCCTCCGAGAGGTTGTTCTCTAATAACATATTGATCCACCAGGCCTGATATGCAAAGCATCTGCCAGCGAGTGTCGCTGGCGAGGTGAGACAAATGCCCTCAGAATACCTTCGACCAAGCTGTGTTGATTAAAGGAGGTATTAGAGCCCATGATCACATAGAACCAGTGTGTCAGATATTCCACATCGAACCATGCCAGAACCTGTCCTCATTAGCAGATAACATATTCCACAAGTACTAAAGGCTGTGACAGATTCACAGTAAACAGAAATTCAGAAATTACAAGAATTCAGTGAAAGGTTCATGATTCCAGGTTTTGGTTGTGACATTGTGCTCCTGAGTCTTACCAGGATACAATGTTGGCTTTGCTGTAAAAGGTGTTACAAAAATCGTTCCAAGTTTTTCAAATCCTAAAGCTGCAGTAGTCAAGGTTTTAATGTGAAAACACAGACATCTTACCAGCTTAAATCACAAGGTAAAAACGACTTCACTATTACTACGACTACTACTACTAAGTTATTATGTGTGAAGGACATGTTTTAGCCACTTTTTGTGTTGGACTGAAGATTGGGTTTGCTCTCTGTGTGTGCTCTTTGCTGACATAAAGGTACAGAAAAATCTACAGTGAAGCCAGTGATGACATTGAACTCAGTAGTAATGGTAGCAAATATTAAAAATAAAAGTGTCTTGGAAGTATATAGAATTGTTCTTTAAATGGGGAATGTTCTGACATTACATTGATGTTACACATTAAAAAGTGTACGTTCTTGCAATTCAGAACTAAATCAATTGTTCAAAATGATCTGAATATGAACTACATTTTCTGGGTTTTCTTGTGTTTGTTGTCTTCTTTGTGCTGTAGCCCAATATTCCTTAGAGAAGACTGGCCAAAGGAAAAAAAGCTGAGATACTGTAAGTGGTCCATGAAAACCAGTATTGACAGGAACATTCCTTACTAGAGCAAGGTTCTCCGCAAAGGTCAGACAAGACACTCTACTTTCAATGAGACCAAGGTCGCTGTGGGTAAGGGCTCACTTAGGTGGAGAGACTGTTTTAGTAAACTTGACTGCTATGGAGTGTTCGGCTTTGCACTCTCTAAACATAGGCAAATGTGCAGGATTTGGCAGCAAACTCAAATTGCAACCATGTGCAAATAAGCGAGCACTTGACAGCAAGGCCGCATTAAAGTACCATGGGCCCTGGGGCTACAACTTTTTCAAGTATATATGTACTTGTGTATGTATGTATATATACACATACACATCAGCCATGCACTATTTTTCATTCTCAGCGAAAAAAATAAGACATGTTATTAAAAACGTTCTCAGGAGGTGACCTGCTCCGATTATAGGCAAAAAATGTCAGAGCGCACAACGAGGAACTAAATAAATGTTAACAAATAAATAGATAATCAAAAACAGGCAGAAGCTCCACGTTCTCAGTAAATCATTTTCACTTGTGTTTCCTGCTCAGACAAACTCAATAGACATGCACTCGCACCTCTCCAAAGCTATGCGTAATATTAAGCACAGCTGGCACAGCGTGGATACCTTCATTAACTCAACGGGATTTAACTGTTAACTGACCTTGTGAGCTTTTCTGACACCGGTGAGCTGTTCTGACAGATTCACAGTTTATACAGCGGCATCATGAATAGCAGCAGAACCGCGGCGTAGCAGAATTACAAACGGCACCGGTAACCACGTCAGCAGCTGTCATCAGTCACATTTTCTGTGTTGCTCCTTACCTTTCAATATTTAAACATGAAAATACATTTTACAATAAATAGTAAATAATTAGCTTAATTTTGAGACCCCCTCAAAATTTGATTTTGCCGTCTTCGGGGGTCCCAGTTGTTAATTAGGGGGTCCGAGACCCCCCATATTTCGCATACTGGATACAGAAATCACCAAAAAGGTACAGGCCGGCTCACTGTAGGCCATTATCAATCTCTCTCACACATAATGCACGCATATGCGCTTACACACACACACACACACACACACACACACACACACACACCAGTCGGGACTGAGTACCACATCAAGTCAAGCTTTGTTTTTCTCCCTGTGAATTCTTTTTTCCCCCGATCCTCGTGGGCCCTTTCACGTCGTCGGGCCCCGGGGCTTGAGCCCTGGTAAGCCCGTGCATTAAAACGGCGCTGCTTGACAGTAAACAAGGTCATTTATGACAGATTTCATTTTACACATGAAAATGGTGTTCAACTAATTCATGGGGTTTGTATGTTGTTGAATGGTATCAATAGCTGTTTTGAGTAAAATAAAGGGTGCTTTACATGCTTCAGTCTCTCCAAGCAGAGAGAACAGGTGCTTCACAGACTAGGACAGTCATGTGGAGAAAGTACTGGGAAGTCTGGAAAAACAAAGTCTCTGAAGAAGATGCTGGGTGCGTCAAAATGTTACACTACATTAGCCTACGTTTAGTGACCAAACATCTACATGACTGTGCTGCTTTCTGAAGCAGCTGTTTTCTATGCTTGGAGAGATTGAAGCGTGTTGTCTACAGCTGTCTGAGGATAATATGTAGTTGGAGAGATAACAGTATAGAGGGAGACTAGAATTATCATTCCATTCCATCTTTGATAGGAATGAAATAACACTATTAGAGACACTGATACGTCATTGATTTGTTTAGGACTTCCTCATGACCGCAACTGAGTCCCAGCCCCCGTGTAGTGATAAATACAGCTCAGCAAAATAAATAAAATGAGAAAAAGTGCATTGCCAAAAGCGACAAGGACATTGAGAAAACATAGATTTTTGTGTGCTTATGAATTCATCTCAAAGCAAAACATTTCAGTTACATAAACATAAACTTATGACAGTGAAAATCCCTCTTAGAAAATCAAATGCAAAGGTTGGCACAACAGTTGTATTGTGTATCCCTCTATATAAAAGAATTTACTCATAGTCAAAGCAGAGCCTCAACACTGAAAAAGCCACTCAAATGTGGAGCTCACAGCGAATGCAACACACTGTCAACTGAAAAGCATGAATAAAATACTAACCACCGGTCCCAAGCATGACTTGACACTGTAACACCACTGGTTTATAGAGCAATAGCAGACTAACAGAGCACAATAACACAAGCTCTACTACTTTACTCTGCAACTTTGCAGTGTTGCAGAGTTATTCCTATAACATTACTATATAACATTAGAAATAATTGAAATGTTGAGAGTTTAGAACAGCGAATGCAGCTGGAATGCAGTGGGTTAATTCGCTTGTGATATCAAGCGTGACACTAAGAATGCCAAATCAATACTGGATTTTACCAATACGAAAATGACAAAATAATATATTAACACAATTTATAAAAATAGATAAAACCCTGGATAACAGGCAGTAAAAATATGCATGAACTGAAGAAAGATGGTTCAAACTGGAAAATGTAACTTCCTCAACATTCTTACAAAACATCCCTGCCTTCCCCATGGAATATTAGGATGGTAAATAATCATCACAAATCAATGTAACTTGTTTGTTTGTAACTTGGCAAATGTTTAGTGCTTTTATACAGCCAACAAAGGACTGCTCAGCACAAAATGATAAAAAAAATCAATCAATAGTTTTCACAGATTTATCCATCTTCTTATAAAGTTGAATGGAGGCGATTTGTCCATCAAGCTTTTGCTAACTCCACTAAATTACCCATAATTCAAATGGTCATGTTTCAAGTTCTTGGTTTCTATGGCTATGAGATGACAAGGAAGAGCAAGCAGCCAATCTGCTGTTCCTGGCTGGGATACAAAGCCCACTAATTAAAAGTCTGTCCAGTCTGTGGTCCTCCCTTTGCAGACAACTCTTATTGGATAGGAGAGCTCACAGGCCTCTGTTTTGCATTTTGATGTCTTCATCATTGTAATTGCTGGTTAAGTCGCCCTGCATTATTGATGAGCCCGTACGGTAAAAACAAACCAAACAATATGCATGCTAAACAAATGCCCTCCAGTGCACAATGTTCACACAGGCCTTCACAGTCTAATCATTCTCACTTGTAGTGTCTCAGAGTTATGCACACAAGCCGTTGCCTTTGGGTGTTTCATAGTTTGCGACTGGAAAAATGCCTGAAGGAGGGTACAGGGAGGCAATTATACACTGTGTCTACAACTGTGTGTTTCTGCTCCCTTTTGTGGCATATCCAAAATGGCACGTGCTGTACATAATGCCTTTATCTATGAAGTGAATATATCTGAATACAGCACATCTGTGTCCTCAACTACCTCTCTCGGTGAGTCTTGAAGCCCATCTCTGGTTGTTGCCCGAAATAACGGACTCACTCTAGAGTGTAGCTAAATGCCGCAAGAACATCGTGACTAGTGGATCAAGAAGCAGCTAAGTGTCTCTAAAAGCCAGGATTTTAGTAGGATAATTTACTTATTTCTCTCTCATTACTCACAACCACCATGTCGTTGTTAAACGTCAATGACTAGCCAGAAACTAGTGATGAAAACCTTGATGAGTGTCATCAGCATTGCAATTAGCCTGTTCATTTGTTCACTCCTGCACAAGAGATGTTTTTTCTGCAGGATGCTGACTGATATGTCAGGACTACACCAGCCTAGATACCAGCCAGTCAATGTTGGAATGGTTATCCCTGACCTACAGCTTTTATTTCTAATAAATCTATCTAATTTCATCTAAAGGTTTAATGTACCCAAAGGTCGTCCTGCCACTGAATAGGGTAAAAGGTGGGTCACCCAGCCTTAATGAGATGCTAACCCTAAAGTCATTTTAAATAGAGAGTTTTAGTATCTGTGATGGTCTAAATGCTGTTTCACAGGCCTTCTCATCCTGACAAGAATCATACTCTGGGGGGACACACTTCACACAGTGGGTACACTAACACCGATGAGGACCACAACTACTGCATATGCAGCAGACTGACACTCTATTTGTGTAAGCGTTGCAATGGATTCGAGACCCCAATGCAAGTTACTTGTCATGCATCATGTTAGGCTCTGTCTGCCAAGTCAAATTTTATTAGTCATAAAAAAGTGACAGCACAGCTCAGCAAACTGCATGAGAAACTCTTATTTATGCGGAACAGTGGATTAGAGCTGATTGATAATTGTTTATGCCCTTGGCAGTGGTGAATATGTGTATTTCAGGAAAATTCACCAAAGCCAGGGCTACAAAGAGAAGGAGGAGTGCTAGCTGGCGTGCAGAAGTGGGTGGTAAGTTTAGAGAGGCATACGACACCACCTGGGTGGTAAACACACTGTGCTGCCTCCTCCCATTCTCTGCTCTGCAGAGACATCAAGCATCGGCTGAAGTGTGATAGCACTGGCACATAAAAGTCTCGCTTATATGAAACAACATGGCAGTAGTCTTTTTCATCAGAGAGAATACTGGTTACTACCAATTGAAAGGAACACAAAGCATGCAATCTTTTTTTATATATATATATATATATATATACACACACACACACACACACACACACACATTTATATTGGTTAATGGGAGAAATTATGAATATTTTGACTTAAACTAATTTCTCATTTGAATTTGTTTGTCTTTGAAGTAAAGCAACATGCTTAAAAGCTGCAATATCTGATGATAGTTATATTTTTCCTCAATTAACACAATGGCCTCATTTGAGACTTGTGAAAGGTTTGTGAAACGGCAGACAAGGCTGTTTGCAGTTTACTACTCATTTACTCAGAGAAAAAAAAGCTTATTAGAAAAACTGACATCAAAGAATGTTTTTGGATGTTTCATAAAGCAATGAATTAGCTCTGTAAAAGGTGATTCATAAATGAATCCATTTATCGTTTAGGTTTCTATAAAGTTATTCTTATTCTTATTCTATAAAGTCTTCCTGTGTTTGCTTAAGATCCTCACAGCTAACAAGGGCTAAAACATGTCTGCTTCACAGGAGCTGTGTAAGGTCATGTACATATCATTTGATGCACTCATTCACTATCATTCCTGGATTATATCATCTTGTAGTTGGCATCAGTAATAAATCATTTCAATTACAACTACAAGTTGTATTAGTAGTTTTAACAAGAGGACTCAGGGTCAATACACACAATGTAGCCACTCCATAGCTATGGCCAAGAGTAACGCACACGTTGTTTTGCCGTTTGCACACAGGGAAACACATTATTTTTCAGTGTGCAGTGGATGAATCATTATAATTCAGTTTGCATAATAGCATATCCACATCACCCATTCTGGCTTATTCATCGTCTGCTGTTTCAGAGAACAGGTTCAATGGTGAGTAACTTTTGAGACAATGGATGTAAAACACATGCAATAAAAGGCTAAAAGGGTCATTTAAGTCAAGTTTCAAACTCTAGTTTTCACTACTGTTAAAGAACATTTACATAACTACAACGTACATGGAAAGCTACTGAACAAAAGTATATTTGTTAAACTTTGTTTTCTGTTCCAAAGTAAGAGAAGTAATATAAAGTAAGAAATTGTAACCGAAATGCTTCCACAAATATACAACACATCAATACATGTAATATTTAAGCCTCTTTATAAATACTCTACTCCAGTGATGCTGTGGCACCTCTCTCTGTCTGCACGATGTTGTACACAGACTGATATCAGTTATTGCAAAATGAAAACTTCCAGTGGTGAAGTAACCGTATCTGCTCTTCTATCAATAGCATGGTCTCAGACCAACCTCAAAGGTCATGAGTTGACTCCAAACGTCTTGGCCCCGGCAGGCCTTAGTCGTAGCTTTAGACTAGGTCTCCAGGAAACTGTATACTGAGCCCCACCACTGATCAATGCCTTTTCAGCGTGCCCCCACCCAGCACAGAAACCACATGTGGGCGTCCAACTGCCTGCCCCCAATCCATATCTCTCTGTTTCTGTATTTACAGCAAATGAAACATTCAGACGGAAAGACGGCTGACATCGATTGGCTTGTGGGTACACTATTTTGAGTGACATTTCATAAATGGAGCCGTCTCGTGAAATAGTAATGAGCCGATGGCGATTAGCATTCAACTTTAATATGGCATGATTGATTAGATATTCAAATTTCACTTGGCCAAGGTTAACTATTGAAGACAAGCATATGAAAAGCCACAAACAATACATAAACTATCGGAGGTTTTGCCTTTTACGCTGTTTATTGGTCAATGAAAACCATGCCATAAACTGACTTGAGCCTCCCTGCTGATGGATCATTGTAAAAAGAAATGTGTTGTAATGAACCGAGGTCAGTTTTCTTTGTGAGCTGCTGTGTCTCTAGTTGGTACTTGAGGTGGGAAACACAAACAACCTAGCTGCTCAGTGGAGTTAGTCTCCCCTTCTGAGTACATTTTTTTAGTTAGCACATAAAGAAATATCTGGACAGAGCAGAAATATTTATTTTTCTAAAGAAAGCAGGATTATGTGCATTGGTGAGTACTTTGGTCATATCATATGTGTTCATAATGCCTTGCCTAGGGTGCACATGTTGCTTTAATAAACCAAGGACACAGTGTAGGCAGTACACACTTAGTATTCCAGCCCTGCATGCAGAGAGAGATTGCACCTGTACAAGCTGTTAGGTGATGTCTGTGTCACTTGGATGACCAGTATCTGTAGCCAAGCATTTCCTTGAGGTATGGAATTGGTTGTCTCAGGAAAATCTGATTAGTCACCGCTGACAATGCAGAGACAAGGAAATTACTTTCTTGTGCATATCATTAAAGAAAAATCAATATGACGAATGTGGTGGGGGCCCAGGCTATTTATTGTGGCTGAACTAAAGGCAAGGCAGGCTCTCTTTGCATTGGCCTCTTGTTATTGCATTTAATTTGTTCTCAAGACTAAAAAGAGGGGGCTTGAGGTGCATCCTGCCATTTCCTGCCCTTACCATATGACTGTAAACGCCACCAACTTATTTCCAACCTGTGACTTAATTACCTCAAAATAAATTGGCTCATGAGGAAATGCAAGTGGTACTTCAAGGTGAGACCTCCTCACACTCGTCTCCTTACTGCTCTCATTATCTGCAGGGATTTGAATTCAAGGCTCGCACCACAATGTTGCAAGACAGACTTGAACAAGAAATTGAACAAACCACTCACCTCTGCTTATGTGGTGCTTCAAAAACTCTACGGGTTAAGTAATTGAGTAACCTTCTCTTCTGCAAGTGAAACGTTTGTGTGGATGAGGGTGCATCAAGACTAAGTCAGGTAAAGAAGTACAATCGCAAGGAGGTGTTGATAATCTGATGTAGAGAACTCTTTGAAGTAACTGTGTGTTTAAATACTGCGGCAAAATAAGGTAAATCTTAAGCCCTCTGTTTTGGATCAAAAACTTCCTGTCTTCATTATACTGGCACTTTCAGCCTGTCACTAGTCGTGTTTCCATGAACGTATATTTATGTGCATTTTGATGTATCACATTAGAAAAGCTGTATGGCAATGGCAAAATTGGATAAAAAAAAGAAAAGTTTTTACGCTTGCTTGAGGTGGGTTTTGCCTTTGTCAAAAAAGAGTTGATGCACTAAATGGGATATGGAAACGCCTTTGCCAAACAAGTTCTGACATAGTGAACATTTAACTCACGTGACTGATCATCTGTTTCTGCTGAACTGTTCTGCATGAATTTGTCTTTGTCTCCGGACAGAATGAAACATGGTCAATAGTAGCTGACATGAAAGAAAATTAAAACTTGCCCAATACAAACTAATTCCTGAGGACCTCTCTCCAGTTTTCTCCTGTAGATGGGTTAGATGGCCAAGACAACTTGCTTTGTTTCGCAACCCCTACTTCTTCTACTGTTTACTGGCTGATTACAGCCATGTGTAAAGCGTAGCCTATACCGCCAACTTCTGACCAAACTACGCTTTGCAACAAGCCTAGTTTATTCACTCCAAACCAGTTGATGGAAACATCAAATTCACAGATTTCTTTTTTGCAACATTTCAAAAGTTAGCTTTAAATTTACTTGACAATTGAATGGAAACATGGCTACTGATGCTGGACAGAGCACAGTAAGCACTTTTTAACATTAAATTAACAAAGTTTGCATATATACACAATAGCATTCAGTTCCTTGGCCCCAGAAATCTATAGCGCTCTACTCTCCTGGTCCCTTTTGAAGTTGGACATCCTCACACAATTGTGTGACCAGAAGCTTGACTTCAGACCCAAGCAGACCACAGATCGGAACAGCAGTAACACAATTGTGTAAGCAGACCAGTGGGTTTAGGGGGAGGGGGTAATTTAAATTTTGGTTTGGACTAAAACAAAATAAAATAAAGAAAACATGGGATGGCACCATAAGTATTCACATATCGACAGAAGATGATCTTAAAATAGAGCTGGAGAGTAGGATCCACTTTGCTGAAATCTGCATTATACTCCATATGTCCTGCCACAACATTTTCCGCCTGTATTTCCTTCACATCCAAGCCGTGTCTGTTCAGTATTAATTATTCCCATTAATGGAGGATGGTCTTGAAATAGAGCTGGTGAGTGGGATTCCTGAAATGCACATTATGAAATACTCCATATGCCCTCCCACAACATCTTCTCGTCTGAGGTGAATTCAGGCTGGCTCCATCCCTGCACACAAGATCACTGAAAATAAATAGTGTGATGCATATGGTGTGTGAAACAAACACTCTGATCTTCTCAGTCAGTAGCATCCTTGCCATGCTGCAGCCCAGACAGTCATCCTGCATGTTTCCCAAACAGGCTGTTCTTTATTACCTCTGCATCCGGTGGGCTACAGGCACACAGGCGACATGGCCACATCACTCAGCTCACAGTTTCCCCTTGCCATCATGTTTATCCACATTTATTTGGGCCTATCTATTTATTTGCATTATAATATCAGGTGGACTCGCGTCGCACCCTGACCACAATAAGTGTTAGTGATTAGTAGTTATTAGTGAGTTTGTTTGACAAATTAGCGTCATCATATATTATTTTCAAGGGCGAAATTGGTCTTGTACTTTATTCTAACAAATTTTACAATGATTTTGATACACTGCAAGCACCAGAAATTTGCAGACACCCTGCCATTATCAACACTGAAGGTGGGATTGTAACTCCAAGATGCAAAAGCTGACTGTGATCAGCTTCCAATAGCCTGCCTAAGTGGCAAAGCATGTGGCATCAGCGTGATAAAGATAGATCCATTTTTAATGTTTGTAATTTTACAGAATGTCTTTGACTTTGTTTTGAAGAGTACAGGACACATGAAATAGATTTTTATCTGATACAATCTATGAAATGTATCACCTATTAGTGACCAATAATTGTGCTTTTATTTTATGAACAGTGGAAATTCAAGCTGTCAGTAGAAAATATCGGTATGCTTTCCCACTTTCTTTGTTAATTTTAAACTATAAGGAAGATTGCTTCTATAAAATACAGGTACAGGTTCTATACATCAAGATGATATCATAGACAAGACAGGGAAACTGTCAGAAAGACGACTGACTATAATTGAGAGCTTGTTCTTGGAAAAGGGAAAGAGTTCATCCTAAAGATTAATTGGTTTGAGAGAAAGGCACCATGTTTCTGAGTTCAAGGTGTGACATTTAGAGCCAACAAGGGAGTGAACTTCATTATCAAGATTTATGAAAATGATTCAGGTAGAAAATTCCATTCACCCTTCCTATTATTAATCCCATCTCAAAAAGCAAATTGAATTAAGTGGTGCATTATTCTCTCCAATTATGATGTCCATATTAGTTCTTTTAAAGAGTGACTGATGCTGAATAAAAGAGATGCACAACACAAAAGCACTGTAACCTGACCAAATGGAAAATGAATCAGCTTTGTACTGGTAACTCTTTGTTGTTTGAGTAATACCACATAATTGAAGAAGGAAGCTCGACTATAGAGTTGTCTTTCTCAGCACAGTCTTGTTTGTTTCTGTAAAGCCAGCTTTGGCCATTAGTACACAGGGGAGATGAGGAGTTATTGAACCATTATTGATTGCACACTAGGAAAGTCTAGTGATTTATATATATTGTCCTTTTCCAAGGTAAGCAACCAATAAGAATCAGAACGGCTGAGTTCTATACTTTTGTGTTTGTAATTATGACAGTTTATCATTTCCTTCCTTTTAGAGATCGCATTTCAGCAGTGGGCTGAAGAAGAGGATTATAAACAATACTGTAGGATTGAAAAGCTGCAATCTTCCTATTTAGTTTATATCTCATGCTCTACTAGCATGTGTACAAGCACACACACCTACATGTATAAGCATGCAAATTCAGACCAAATGCTGAGGCTGAAATGCAAATGTGTAGTACATTCAAGCTGTATAACATCCCTCAGTTTAAAGTTTAACACTAATCGACAGTTGGTGGTGGTGACTCGCCAAGAAATGTAGCAATGCGCCAGCAAAAGGAGAGAAAGAAGGCTACTGCCAATGTAAACAATGTAATTATTAAAATATTCAGAAAATTGCCTTTGCAAATGTTTAATGAGGAAGGAAATGCACTAATTTGATAGGCCTTAAACACAATGCATTTGATGAGTAACACTGCAAGAAAGCATAACTGTGTTTACAAGAAACCACAGGGTACATTTAAAGGAACTCATTCTTCCTGTCCACCAGAGGCAGTGCTTGGATTAGACAACCACGGCTACAGTCCTAGCTGTCAAACCGGTGTTCTCGCCAGTACTCACAGCACCTAATGTTACAATACAGGGATGGGCAAGGCTGATTATTTTCCCTTAGTGGTAGACAACTTCTTGTTTTAGCTAGTGGGTAAAACATATTTTGTTGTGATTGCTGTAGAGATCTTTGTTGCCTTACGTTAAAGAACCAAGTTATTCACTCCCCAATGTTTGCTCGTTCATTTGCAAGCGTAGCTTACAAGTGTCAGTACTAGTTCACTAGTGTCTTGTTACTGAAGGAGTTGTTTTGATTTGAGTTTCCCTATTTAGCAGTTTGCTGCTCCTTGTTATTAATAAGTGCCTTTGCTCCCAAGTAACCCATTCTCTTTGGTGAGAGGACGCCCCCCACCAAAAATAAATAAACAAATAAATATATATATACATATAAATAACATAAAAATAAGATACTATACATAAAAATATAAAAAGTATATACATAAGCATAGTTATTAATATCAAGCAGCCACCACACCGGTGCCCGATGCCCCACATGCCTCAGTGTTGTACAGCATGCGCTGGAACTCGGATGGCACTTTGGCCTAACCCTTAATTCTTCCCCAAAAAGTTGGCTTCAGCCCACTTTAATCAGGTCATTGAGCTGGGAACTTATGACCCCTCATGCCTACAGGACGAGGAAGCTAGTTCGGCGGTACTACTCTGCCTGGTGAGGGCCTTGAGGCATTATGTATGGGCAACTGCTGGCTTTTTCCACTCTGATGGCCTGTTTGTCTGCGATGGGGGCCATAGGAAAGGGCACACCCTGTCCAAACAGAGACTTTCCATGTGGATTGTTGAGTTAATTGGGGAGACATACAGGTCAAAAGGCCTTTGCCTCTTAATATCAGGGGCCACTCCACCAGGAGTGTCTCCATTTCATGGGCAGTGCTACAGGGGCGCCTCTAAGTGAGATGTGTGCTGCGGCCACCTGGGCTTCACTGTGCACCTTTGCCCGTTTTAACAGGGTCAATGTCGCTGCTCCCCATGCAGTAGTGGCAGCTGTCTTTCAGGAACCCTCAGGCCATTCCCTGTAAGGGGGGTACTGGATTCCTCGTGACTATGTTGGTAATAGTCATCAAGTGTTAAGCACTGCCTCTGGCGGTCAGGAAGAATGAAATAGAACGAGAGTTACGTATGTAACTACGGTTCTATGAATTCTGGATGGCCGCTTGGAATGGATGGATGGAATCTTGGTGAGCAGATTCCATAGGGACATCTTTCATGATGAGGGCTTATATAGACGCGGCTGCCCAACATCATCCCAGGTCACATGTGACTTAGTTAATATTAAGTACTCAAACTGCACCTGCACTCGAAACGGATAACATCCAGCGTTAAGCACTGCCTCTGGTAGTCATCCAGAATTCACTCATTCATTCATGCAACTGTAGTTACATACATAACTCTCATTTTATAGTGTACAGTAGTATACAAAGGTTTGTTGCCACATTCATGTTTTAGCATGTTCCCTGTTACATGTTCCAGTCATCCCCTTATTAGTGTGAATGCAAACTCTTCTACAAACATTGTTTGATTGACCTATAATTCCCTAAAATGTTCTTGTAAAACCCATAGAATGGCATAGCCTTATAAAATGCACACACACACACACAAGGCTATAGGTCTGTTTGATCAGCTATTAATTATGGCGCAACCAGCGACATTCTTATTTTGATTCAGTATACAGTATGAATGATGGTGATGGCAATTAAAACCTGGTAAGATTATTTCCTGGAGATCGAGTGTGAATGATAATCTTTTAGAATGTCAAAACCCCAAGCCAGCATTATTTTCTGTCAGACCCTATTCAGCGGAAGAAGCCAAAATTAACTTTTTGGGCCATATTTGCCTTAATTTGCCATCTGTGCTTGTTTAGAAGGGGGTATCTGGACTCAGATGAGAGCCTCTACAAATCTTCCTCAAAGTCCTGCTTTCAAAGTGCTGGAAGGCCCAGAGAGGACTGACATGTGGGGGGTTTGATGTGCAAGCAATTTCCATTCACACAAAAACCAGCAGACATTTTCTTGTTTGTTGCTTTCCCTCTCTGACTCAACTGCTGTAATTTAACAGTTATCTACAAAATCACTGATCATTAATCAGTTTTTCACCAACATTTTCACCAGCGACATTTGTATGCATCATTTAGCAATGACATACAATAAGCAGCTAAAATGCTGACTTCTTGAAGTTAATCAAAAAAATATAAAATCTCTTACTGTGATATCACATTTACCTCCAACACACACAAACACCAGCACACAAACGGAAAGCACTGACAAAAAGGTCTGTGCTGAAAAATTGACTGGTTTCTATTTTCGACTTTCAAGGTGAGCACTGTCGTGGAGACATCAGGTTTCTTATTACTTGGCTTAACAGGCTCCCTTATTAAGGATTCTGGTTGGACGCATCTTCTCGGAGAATCCTAATTAGTGTGACTTTAACAAAAGACAGAGGATTCTGCCATCTGCCTCACATAACGAGGATTCCTCACTAATTAAAAACACCTAGGAGAGCAGTTAGGAAGTAATACCTGGTTAGGTTTGTAAGGTTAGGGAGATCTAATGAACATGAAAATGAGTAATACCGCTATAAGTTCCTCCTTTATAATGGCCGGCATTGTCTCTTTAGGGAACCACATCTGTGCATGACAAAAACATTTTTCCTCCTCCTGTTAGGTTGTTAGACACCTGAAATAGATGATAGAATAATACTTGTGGCCTGATTCAGCACACCAATACATTTAATATCAAATACTGATGTATAGTAGGGCTGTTGGAACGAATTTCGGGAGTCATATATAAATCGAATAGTGAAAAAAATAATACTAATTGAATCTATTCAAATGTATATTTTCATCGTACTCTTCTCACCTTGGCTTATCCGCATGTGAAAACTAAATGCTTTTGTCCCATCTGATGAACAATAATGTTATCGGAATCATAAATAGCAGAAAGCGATGCACTCACGGAGATCGCCACTCCTGACTATTTCAGAAGCGTTGTGTGTAAAGTTTTTGGATTTCCATCAACAAACGGAAAAATAACAAAGATATAGTAATCTGCAGAATATGCGAGGTCCAAATGAAATATCACTCGACAACGAGCAACCTGAGGGCATACAGGATAACACTACACCATGGCAAGCTAGGTGATCTAGAGTCCGAGGAACTGTTGCTAAAGCAGGCAAGAATTACCTATTTTTTTCCTCCCTCCTCCTCATCACAGGTCTTATCAGCTGCCCGCTAAGTTTACGTTATTCATTTTGTGCCTAAGCTTTTAATAATTATTACTTAGCAAGAAAGCTATCACCTTTTGGTAATTCCAAATGTTTATTGGTAATGTTAGAATGCCCTCTAGTGGACAGAACAAATAAAACAACCACATGCTGATAGTGGTATTGGCAATGCATAAGCCTGTGTATGCAGTGTATAGGTACATAGTAATATTAATAATAGGCTAAATTTGAGCAATAAAAATTTGAATATAATTTGAATATTAAAAATAATAAAGAATGAAATTCAAATGGGATTATAGAGGAAGATTGACAGCTCTAAAGTATAGTAGTTTTTATATGGCAAAACATTTTGGAGGACTGCACCAATGTTTGTCTTAAGTGTTGGCCCATTGGTCACTTTGCCCAATATGTGACAAGAGGAATGACACATATCATTTGCTGGTTAAGGGAAACAAACAAAAAAGTTGGTATAGTTCTTAAATCAAAAACATACATTACATCTTCAAGTGGTGAAACGTCACCTTCCCAGCGATTCGTAATCATCCAAATAATGACAGGTGCATGTATAAAGGTCTTATTACACAATGAACTGGCCCCAAAATTATTCTACTCAGTGAGAAGCAAAGCGAATTTCTGCAAGTCCTTAATTGATAGTTGAGGCTAAAAACCGTTCCACTTGAAAAGATAATTTGTTAGAAATGAATTTGTCACAGAGTGTTTAGTCCTCTGTGCGTGTCAAGATAAAGGAAAAAAAGAGGGTCAGTAACTGTCAGGCCACAACGGCATTCAATTTCATGCCAATTCTACCTATGTCTAATAGGATGAAAGGAGGGAAAATAAATCTGACCATTAAGTATTTTGTTGACAATTAAAGTACATATGAGCATGTGCTACACTCTGCTGTTTTAAGTGCACTGACTATAAACTAAACAGATTTACATATTACCATAACTATTAAAATATTATAATAGCTGTCATGTTCAAAAGCACTTTTCTTTGAGTTATCTTTTATTCTGGCTCAAAGCTACATGAATGGCTATGTCCAGCACACACACACACACACACACACACACACACACACGTACGCACACACTCACACACACAAATATATCATCTCTACCATACACCAAATGCCCTCCAGACACAGGTTTCATTTGAGCACATTCATTACCTTTTAATTGCCTCTAAATTGCAATGTGACCCATCACATCAATAACACTATCTTTGTAACAGGAGAAATGAACCTCAGCGGGGTTACACTGTGTATGTATGTGTGTCCGTGTTTGTGTGTGAATGCATGCAAATAATTCTATGTATGACGTTTGTGTGTGGGATTGGTGTTTTCAGGTGGAGCGGTTTAATTTATGAAGAATAGAGGACAAGCTGTGTGCAGGGTGCAAACAGTAGCTGATGCTTTGTGTCCTCAGCTGGAGTAGTCAGCGTGTTTTGAAAGGAGCAGATATTACCTCGATGAAGGTGAATCAAAATGTGTTTCAATTTAATCCCTTCTGATTACACACTGTTGTGCCCTACCTCAGCTTGCCAGCAATGCTGATCTTAGACATTCCCCCTGACCTTCAGGCTGTACAGAGGTGGCATTCTGCTGGCTGAAACCCTTATACAAGATGATTTGATTAAAACAGCATTACCAATCACCAGGAATCCACCAATATTATATTTGGCATGTTCTTACCAGAATGCCAGAGAATATAATATGCTGAACCCAGAGAACTTCTGCAGAGTTTGCAGCTGAGTAGAGTCATACTTAAACAAACAGCTCTCTCTGGGTGGTGGAAGGAGCTGTGCTGCAGGATGTTAATTCTACATAAGCACATCTACAAGTTAACCTGTATATTAACTCTTTAGGTACAAAACAAGTGGGATTCTTAAAGTTGCTAAGATTTCAAATTTAAGCTTGTTGATGTTGCACAGGGAATTATGGACTACTAACACTACAAATATTGCAGGTAGTACAACTGCTACTACTGTTACAACTACTGCTAATATTGATGGGTCTATTGATTTAGCTAGGCCGGTTATATGACCATTAAAACCACTGTAGTCCTGCTCCTACTAGCAACACTTCTTACACTGCTAATAATGCTGTGTATTGTTTGTTCATTATATTGAGGATTAGCACTACTGATATGAACCCTTTTAAAGCTGACGTCATGATCACGTCACAGTGTTAGCTGGAGGCTAACACGAATCACCTCGGAGTAGTAGGCTACAAACCTACCAAAAATGGCATCTTGCTGTGTTGTTTGGTGCCAGAATCGAAGGAGTAATGGCTCCAAATTGAAATTTAATTGCATACCAGCTGCCAGTCAAAAAAAAAGAATCGAAGACAACTAATGTTGGTTGGTTGATGGTTAAACGCAGTAAGACAAAGAATTGGATGAGGGATCATCAAAAATGCTCGTGTTTGTATCCCACACTTCATATCAGGTAAGGTTAAATCAAGTATTGGCTGTTGTGGGTATGGTTAACGCTATGTGTCTAAAGATAAACTTTCTAGCTAGTGTTAGCTAGCATTAGCTAACGTGTTCAGGGAATTATTAAGAGACAAACCATGCAATGGTATTGAGCCCAGCCTTGACTTTGAATTTCCCTCTGATGTTGTGATTCATCATTTCTTGTGTTCATACCCAACAGCACATTGTAATTTGGGCAACAGGGTGAATTTTTAGTGTTTCAATTACTAGACAATCCAGTCTAAAGTAATGTATTATAAATCATTCCTATCATGAGAATATGTCATGGATTATCTCAAAGTCTCATAGAATACAGTTAGTAGTTGTACCTGTAGATCTGGCCAACGGTTGCCTAAACATACAACCAGAGTACAAAATAAACCATTGCAAGCTTCTGATCTGTGATGGACTCTTGCACCAGGGGTGTGCTAAAGGTTGATTGTCTACATGCACTTTATGCCTGTCTAGAGTTTAAGATGGCTCATATTCACACATTTGGCATTGATAATGGAACACCTCGAGAAAAAGAAAAGGCAAACATGCGAATTCCACTCAGAAAGGACAAGGACAGGCAATTTCTTGCTGCCAGGTGACGGTACTCACCACTAACTGTGCCAAACCAGATCCAGACATTCACTGTTCAGACACATAACAAAATACTTTTTACTGAAGAAAGCACCAATATCTCATGACCCAAAAAGTTACAGGAAACAGAAAAGATATGTTCTAGCAGCAGCCATTTAAATACAAGTAACTTGTATTGCTGCAGCCAAACGTGTCACTGAGTTTACAGTCCCTCCAGCATTCCCTCGAATCAAGCTCCTGCAGTGTCCCACGCCAGACATCCACTCTGAACTCTGGCCATGTTGTTCATTACCGCGCTGCAGACCTGTGCTGTGAGCTGCATACCTGCATCGCCATTACCTTTGAGCATTGCAAGCCACAGAATTAATTAAAGTCTAATATAGCCTTGTCTGGAGAATGTGGTGGTCTGAGGGGTTGTTAACAGCAAATCAAGACCAGAGCCCCTTCCTGGATCTGAGAAAATGACTCTTAACTGCAAAGTGCAATTAAGTGGGACAGAAGTGTTACCAGGTATTGAGGGTCTGTAGGGAAATCTTCAGTTAAGCTACACTTTTCTTTTCCACTCAGTCTGTCAGCACTCATATCTCAGTGTTTGACACAGTGGTGACAAGCAATTGTTCAGGTTAGATTTTCTGAGGGATTGCTTTTGTGTAAAGATGCTGATCCTATGATGTAACACTCCACAAACAGTAACTACCAATAGTACTCTGCAAGTTCATGGTTTTCATTTTGCAATGTTGGTGTTAAGAACTTATTGATCACCTGTCAATCACTGTATCCAGCAATAGAACATCCCTTTCCTTGGGCTTTCTTTTGATGAAGACAGATTTTCTGTGACCCTGGTTCAGTATCCAGGTCTTCTTCTGTTCATTAAAAACAAACTGATACCCTTCACTTCCTGGGAACAGGAGGATGTTTCCAGAGAAAGACCTACCAGACACTGACAGGCGATTTCACAAAGAATGGACTGCGGCCGCTGATAACACCATGGATTGCGCATCACTTGCAACCGCTATCTGCCCCGTCTCAAGGTCCGATTCACAAAAGATATTGCGTTAATGATATCACAGCGCAAACACGCCCAAAAAGATTTGCAGCTGAGTGCAATTATCCATGTGGCAAAGTAGGCTATAAATGGTAACTTTGTGCCAAGAACACAGTAGGCAGGACAATGGCAGAGAGGAGGAGAAAACTGACATTTTCAGACTGCAAGCTTCAATCAAAAACCGATATTCTCCTTCCAAATATCCATATAATCCATATAATATATACACCTGGCATGACGATGCCTTCGCCTGGCTACAATCACTGCTGCCATGATCACTGGAAAGTCTGGGGGCGTGACACCCCTTAAACGAATGAAAACGAATGAATAAATGGGCTTCAGTTACCACCAACTCTCTGAAGACATTAATACTTTTCACTAACTGCATGTGGCTATTAGCGCTGGTGTTTGTGAATTAGACTTTTTTTTTTTTTTTTTACAATGAGGCTCATTTGCATACAAAGGGGCCAATTTCGCGGCAAATGTTTTTTCGCCCAAATTTGCCCTGCACTGCACCTTTCATTCGATTTGCGCTCCAAACTGCATGTGATTAGCACCTGATTTACTGAGGCAGCAGCATATTACGCAGTAGGAGGGATCTCAGGGAAAAAACATGACAGTGATACTAAAGAAATGAAATAAAAGATTCCAAAATTTTGAAGATTAGTCTCCATTATAACCTTGGAATTATAAGGTTCTATCTGACATTTTTGTCAAAACTGAGTTATTCACATATTCTTATTCTGTGATAACTTGTTAACATTATGTGAGGTGTTTTTTTAAGTTGTATGCATTTTTGGACTTTTTATTTAGAAACAAAAAGGTTCCATCTCTATCAGCTATTGGTAATGCAAAACTTTGAAGGTCAATATCTCAAAATCGCTCAGAACGCAGATGGAACCATATAATGCCAAGGTGGCGATTTATAAAGATTAGAAATGAAAAACAGATGGAATGACATAATAAGATGCAATAAATAAAGTACAGTCCAGCAGAAGCTCAGACTGGAGCAGGTGGGGAACATGCATGGCAGTGATACAGCTGATGTGTCCCTGGATTGCTAAAGTAACCGCTGCCAAGTACACACTAGAAATGTTTTATCCAAAAGTAAAATCAAAAGACAAATCGCCACAGCATCTCGGTGGAGGTGAGGTTCGACTAATGAACACCACAACTCATATGTTTAAATGTATGGTGTTAAATGTATTTTTTTATACATTGTACAGTTATTCAGGCCAGCTGCTTTTTTAATATATACTGTGTACATACACACACATATATATATATATATATATATATATATATATATATATATATATATATATATATATATATATATATATATATACACACACACACACACACACATATATATATATATGTATATATATACATATATATATATATATATACATACATATATACATACACACACACACACACATATATATATATGTATTCGTTCGCTGCATGTCATAGAGTTCTGTTGAATACAGGTTGATTAAAGTGTCTCTTCCCCACAACATCATTTTAATACACCTGCACGAGTTGCACCTTCCCTTGAGAGGAAGGGAAATTACAACACAAAAGTCCTGGCTGCCTACATACAGCTGCTTACACACAGCTGATGGTAGGTAAGTTAGATATTTTTATTCCTACTAAATGTACTGAAAATGAGACACTTTGGGTACTGTACGCTTATGCTACTGTAAGACGGTATCTGTTTGAATCCACATTTAAAATTCCACATTTAATCATTAAACACGTCTCCTGGGGCCGTGTTGCCAACCCAGCAACACAGGGGTTTGCTTTGGTCATCTCTCCCTGGCTGTGCAGCAAGCGCCCTGCAGTTTCTCTCATCTCAAGTCCATCCGTTTGTATTTGAGAATATTTGAACTCTGACAACAGTGTGCCATGTTTGAGCAAGGACCAGATGTCAATATGATAAGTTGACATTAAGGATTACAAATGGTGAAAAATTCAGTGTTTTGTTTAATGAAGCAGCTATTTCAAAACTTAAGTCAATTCAAATGTTCAATTTGTCTGGATTGTTGACATTAAACTACACGATTAGATTAGCAGCCCTGACAGGCGTGATAATGGGTGGGTTGAGTAGCTGCACCGGCCAATCAGATGAAAGTCGACCAGTGACTTAGGTTCCCCCAACACAGTCAAGCCACGCCATGAAAACTACTCTAATATTCTTTGTTTTTGTTCTGTTTTTTTGTTTTCAATCCTCAATCCAGAATTAGAAAATTGATAAAATAAGTCAACAATGATGAGTCCCAATTCCTTTATACAACACACACTATACACTGATCTTTAAAGTATACTGGCTTTTGCAGTTTGTAATCAACATACCTTAACATTTTATACTACCAGGAAATGAGACACTTCTTCTTACATAGAACTACTGTTTTCCAATAGTTCTTTTATAAATGGAAAAAAATGGTCCCTTGAAGCACTGTATGTTTTGCCAGAATCATCAAACACTACTGACCATGTGAATTAGCCGGTCTGGAATGATTAATTTCATGCTAATATGTCATTTCCCACAAATACATCTTAAGACCTGCAATATCTGGATGGCTCATAAGGATAAAAATAAATTGCAAAGGCATCCATTTTAATGAAAGATAATACCAATCTTAATTTCACAGAGAGCCATGTACCTTGAAATCAAAGCATCAAAAGTCACACAGTGAAATCACATGTCATATGTAGTGGTTTCCTTCCTGAAGTCCTTCACTTGGCTCAAGCTCTCCTCCAGGAGATGATTACCAGTTCAAGGAAGGACTTTGTTTTCCTTAGAGCAAGTAAAGGCCACAGCCCTGAACCATGAGGAAGAGGAAGTGGACTCATCAAAGCCTTCCAAGCCCTTTGAAGGTACCTTGTTCAGCCCATCCCAATCCTTTGCAAGATACAGCACTGAAGACAAGATAAAAAGAAATAGTTTCAATAATCTCCCTCCTCTATGAAACACAGTGCTGTGGGTGCAGGCATTATATAGGAATTGAAGTATTTAGATCGATAGAGAACTGAAAATGTATCAGGTGTTATACATGAGTAAAATAATCAGAACGTTTGCTTTCACAGACTTTAGTCTTTAAAATAATGTGTATGTGAATATGGTGCTAGTTGGTTTGATGGAAAATGAGTAATTTGTGCAGCTTCTTTCTGGGATCTCTTCTCAGAAAATGTTGAGAATTTCTGCTCGGAGACACTTTCCGCCCCATGTGGAGGTGTTGATTACCTTAGCACTCAGCTCCTGTTAGTATGTAATTCATTTTTGTCTGGCCCTCAGGTATTAACGAGATTGTCTAATATTTCCATCTTTACTGCTTCAGCCTCTTGCACACTTAATCACTCCAGGCACTACTCCCTTTCTATATCCGTCCACTGTTATAGTTACTCTGAGATCACAATTTGACTCTGCCTGAACTATGTTTAGCTATAGTTCACTGGTTATTTATGGTTACTTACATGATGGCCCCCCCACACTCACACCGCCACCATGACTAAGTAGGCAGCTGAATATTTTATTCATCTAGCATTCTTCTCATCATCTAAGTCTGGGGGAAAAAAATGCCTCGCCGGAATCAGGAATCATCCATGATCCAGGAAGAGTGATAAAAAGGAGGCTATATATAGATGATGAATTACTATCCCAGGGAAAAACAGCTTTCTGAATATTTCATGGGACAGACTTTCACTTCTCTGGTGGAGAGAAAGAAGAATTCCCTTCCTTCTTCAAGAAAAGTTCCAATATAGATCAGTTAATGACTTTATCATCCTTGTAATGTGCCTTCTATAGATCCATTAACTCATTAGAGACATAGTTTGAGTCACACACATACTGATCCTTCTTCTAGTTTATTATTTTTTGAGTAGCCCTGCATGTCCCTCAAGTGAAAGTAAAGTCTTGCGGATTGAAATGGCTGCGAGTTTGTGGCAAAACATCAAAAGCAAACAGGTGTTTATAAATCTGCTGCCTCTTGGCTCAGAGCCTAATTTCCATAAAATGATGCATTAACATTTCCACTGAATATTCAGCCCTTTTTACAAGCACCCGCTTGGTCGGTCTTGTTAGTCATTCAAATTAAATTATAAAAAATGCAGAATGGTAGTGCGTCCAAGAGACAGTGCAGTGTCCTACACGTAGGCAGCATATGGTATTGGGAATACCACTCATTCAAGTGGTTGATTGATTGGTGCGCCATTGCCATCCGGCTGTCAATCACACTTTTGCTCCATTGAATGAGACCACCAGACTCAAAACAATTGCAAATATTAATATTCATGACAGGCCCGTGTTTTTTCGTCAGTGTTTTCCTCATGTTGTCTTTGTTCTCTACCGCACTGACTGCTGGGTTTCATGTGAATGTCAGGACAACTTACAGTTTGACTCTTTTATACTGCATGCCACTTCTATGAAAGCTGCTTGTTGTTATTCATGCTATTGTAATTCATTCTAGTTTTCTAATTTTTACTGCATCGCTGGCGCCAACAATTGCAGATGGTAACATATAATATTTGTCAAGACATGTTAGACTTCTGTTTTGTAATGATTTTCTAAATATATTCCAAAATATTGTTGCCTGTTTGAATGTCAGATGGAAGGGTGGAGGGAATAGTTGCTTGCATGATACCACACAGGAGCACAGCCCTGATGCAAATTCACCCGATCAGTTTAGTATGGTTGCCTGCTATTGTACGCAGCACAGCATGAGGCGACCTGTGACAGCAAAAAAAAAAAAAAGCCCTCTGTCAGCTCCCATGATTACACAGTACTGCAATTATGCAGCCCTCTGCCC